>VUQR01018352.1:46515-62542 GCA_015108515.1 Hemichromis elongatus | reverse complement strand
AAGAAGGGAGAGAGGGGGGGGGGAGAGAGAGAGAGAGAGATTCTTCTTATCAGAGCAGAAGCCAAACAATAGTGGAAACAAATTAAGATCAGAGCAAACTGAGAAGTGCATTAATATATTTTCTAACCCTTTGTGTTTTTTTTTTTCTATACTCTTTTTCTTCTGAGTGGTTAGTATGCGAATGTAATTACCGAAAGAACTGCTGCTAATCAACTGCGAATGGTATCCATTAATTAGTCTATGCCCTGGAGAGAGAGTTGGGAGTCAGCAGCAATGTTAACAGTGTTGCGCACCAATGAGAACAGGGAGCCACAAGCTCCACTAGCAGTTGCTGAAGCAGGTGGTTTGAGCCACCTAGGCTTCCAGTGCCATCTCACCTGGAGCTGTCCTACTAAACTATATCCGACTCAATTACCTGAGTTTACATGTTTGAACAAATTCATAAAGACACACACGGCCTCTGCTGGAAAAAATAACTGTCAATTGCTGGCACTGCTTCACTTCCCAGCTGTGTGGAACTTTGAGACACGACATGGCTAGGTTACGTCAGCTACTCAGCTTGTAATTAACCTTATGCTGGGCTTATCTTGGAAGTGTTACTCCGTTCCCCTTCTTCTTTTAGATAATAAATTGAAGTCTCAAAGATATCCTTCTCTATTCAAGCACTAGAACATTGTTCCGATTGTGTGGGAGATACGGCTTCATGCAGCACTGCTTCCGCTTTTTCTTGCCCTGCGCCTGAATGAGCCAGTTGCTCTGCAATGCAAATAGTTGCCTGAGAATTTAGGGGAAACTTTGTTGCCTTGAAATAAAGAAAAAAAATATAATTGCCCTAGATTCTATGCAAAATTCCTGCTTTCATTAATAGCAATTTTCAACTTAGTTACTTAAAACGTTACACCAGCATATTTGTGAAAAAAGTTTGAGTGTTTGTGTGCGTGCGCACCAATAAAATAAATATCATACGGAGAGGCATCCCTGAATTGCAAACAGTAAAACAAAGATATTGATCCAAATCACTTCAGCCTTATTACAGAAAACATGATCAAGTCCATGTGCCAATTAGCACTGTTAAACTCCCCGGGCTCTGTCTCTCTGAGTCGTGTTTTATTGTGTTTCCCGGCCCCTTTAAGAGCAGTTCACAATCTCCTCAGAGAACTGTACCTAACATCCCAAGAAATGTCCCCAGTTACCAGTATCAATCTTCACCATTAAAAGCTGTACCATGTCGGGCCGGAGGCCTCGACGGACAACCAGAGCAGGGAGTGGAGATTGTTATTTTTATTCCCAATTCATTTCTGGGGTAGGGGGCATTTTGTGCCCATGTTTGCGGCAGCGCCGATTGAGTCAAATGCCAGATTAAATTAAGTGTGATTGGAGGGACTGCGCGGTTGACGGTAAGGGACCGTGCTAAAATGGGTCAGTGTAGACAATGAAGCCCCTGTAATTAAAATGATGTGACGAGCTAGAGAAGAGCTGCGGCTGCCATGTGAAGAGTCAAACAACTGTGTGCCTGCCCATATGCAGACTTAAATTAAAAGTTAGGGATTACTTGGGTTTTGGAAGATAAAGGCTCCTAAAATACAATGTCTAGCACTACAGTCACAGCCCATGCAGGTTTGTTACACGCAATAAAACCAGCCACCCCAGTACTCGGGCTTTGCTTCTTTCAGCAGTGGGGAATCGAGGAAGCCATAGAAAATGGTGCTTTAAAATAGCTTTGGGGTAGAAGGCTTTTATTAACAGAGTGAATTCACAGTTAAAGGTGCTCTGTAATATGAACTGTGCTAAGAGTAAGACATGGAAACACGGCAGCATAAAATGCTGGGTTCTCAGTGTTTTTATTTCGCCTTCTGCACCACCAGCACATTTCTTCAATAACTGTTTAACAGGAGAGAATTAAGAGCTTACACGGACCCTTATCCTGAAGTGAAAAGACTCCAATGTCTGAATAATCACAGGCATTTAGAAAAACCAAGAAACCTTGCAGTGAATAGGATAAATGTTCATTTCTAGATTTCTCTACAAATGCAAAGTATTGCTTTTCTTATTTGTCTCCAGACTAGATTTCAGAAATATTTTTCAAATCGCAGGGAAGGTTTCAGTTATTCATTATCAGAGACAGCAGCACCAATCATAATTTAAACATGTTTTTTTTTTTCCCTGACTAAAGCCAGTGTAATTTTGCTTGATTTTTTTTTCCCAGCTATCTTTTTAAATCCCACTGCAAGAACATTTGTATGAAAGAATGTCCAGTGGGAAATAAGGTGTTTTACAGCTATTACAGCAAACAAAATTATTTCAACCTCAGGGTGAACACAATATTGCACCAACATGACCCCCTCTCACTCCCAATATGATGGAGTAACCACACAGATCCTATCAGTAAACATGAACTGGACAACCAAGAATCCACAGAATACAAGCCTGAAGAGGCTTTGATAGCACAGCTGCCTTCTCTTCATGCATACAAATGAAATGTGCATATGTTTTAGTACAAACATCAAATATTGCTTTATCAACGGCAATTAAATGATAAAGCGTGACTGAGAAAATGCAAGGTGACGCTTTTCACCAGAAAAGGGAGAAACATAAAAGAGTGTTTTATTTTATTTTCGAATCAGCTTCAAAAGACTATGATTGCTGCTTGGTTTTACTGTACAAAGTTATAATATTATAAACGTCAGTCAGCAGGTAACCAAATTGGACACATTCTTGCTCCGTACTGAAAACCGCCAAACTAATTCAATCAAGAGTCTGGGCTTTTCCAGAAGCAAATCAACTGCTGACAAACGATTTTACAGTTCAGCTTGAGCTCAGTAATCACGGCCTAGCATGTGTTCTCTGGAACATGACACTTGTGCTAATATGTTCTCCAGTGGTCTCCATAAAAGACGGTGAAAACACCACAGTTAAAACTTAATCTTCGATCCCAAGTAGCCCACTGTAATTTTCTATGTATTATTTTATGCAATTTCCTTTAAGGCCCTGCCCATAACCAGGTTTAGCCAACTCTCACACTGAGCGAAGGAGGCTGGAGATTCAAAAGAGCAGCACTGTTTCCTTTCCTGCAATACTGGTCGAGCTGTGTTGTAGCCTCTGGGAAAGTTATCTTCCAGAGGTACTCCTCACCAAATACATGCTCATTTACAACCCAATTCAGCATAAACACTCTGCAGCTGCGTCTCTGGTGATCACAAGGCCTATTCATGCACAGCAGGCCACTGTGCATGCAGAGGCAAGCTGACATATATAGATATATTTCCTCCTATGTGTGCAGCAGTCAATTTGTAAAGCAACTCCACAACACAGCATGTTCACGCAGTCGGCTAGCAAGCTGTGTTCTGATCTGCGGGCCGAATCGATTGGTAATTCAGTTTAAAGCTAAAATCATTACTCCCCCCAGCCCAGCACTGTCTTCCACCATTAAGACTGCTAGTCCTTAACTACATAAGGTAGCATTGAGGGGAAGTTCATTGAAAGCATCTCAGTCTTCCTTTGCCTCTCAGTGGTAGTACCCCTGCAACAGTGCAGAGAAGCTGGTGTGAGAAAAAGTGGGATCTGAACTAAGCTGATGACAGTGTTGTTCAGGCTGTGTGGTGATTACCATCCCTTCATACCACACAGACCACTATAGTCTCAGCTAGAGGTATCACAGCTTGCTTTACTTTAGTAAACACTGACCTGGAGGAACACTTTTGAACCCTTGCACAGATATCAAACCTCTCACAAAAAGACTGTTTCCTGGCCACAGAACAGTGGGGACTCCGCTCCAACGGTGAGATGCATTTATTTAGCATTGAATCAGAGAAGGTTAAACGGGAATCTTTAACTTTTGGACCATGCAATCATTAAAGTCTCTAAAATAAGAAACTTCAGGGCATCACAGATGGGGTTGTTATGAGCAAACCCAAAAGCAGTGCCTCTGTTCTTTAAATTACTCCAATCGGTAAAGGAACACTATAATTCCGTCACAGTGCATAAAAATACGTTTGCACGTCCAACCAAAATGACAAGCTTAACTATCAAAATAAAGGAAAAACTTACAAGTGATTTCACAGCTCAGCAAATATATATTATGTTTTTTTCAAGCTTCCCAGTCATTATGGCTGTGTTGAAAGACAGTAAAAGGCAAACTATAGTTTGTGTATTCAGCATGTTCCTTTGGGCAAAATTTATATTCAGCGCAGACATGGTGTATGAGAGCGATAACACAGAGACACAAAAGGACCAGAGTGAAACGGCATTTCTAAAGTCAGGCAGAAAAGCTGTCAATGACTTAAAGTAAACATCTGGCATATACTGCATCTATTTACTTTTAGTTTTTTAAAGAACACATTTGACCACAACCACATTTTTATAATTGCTAACAGATCAAGTGACAATGTGAACTGCTGATTTCATGTTGAAATTTAGATTTTTCCTGATGCAATAACTGCTACTAAACAGATTCCACATAAGACTTTACAATGTGTTTGACACTCACCTATTCTCTCTCCATCTGTCTTGGACACACGAACAACAAATCAAAGGCAGTGGAGCTGCCATGCATACCTACTATTAGAAGGAACTGGGTGCTCAGTGTCCTGCACTTGGGCATGTAAGGAGGCCAAGGATCAGATCTCCAACCCTGCAATTAGTGGACAATCCACTCTACCACTTGAATTATGGGCTCACTAAATTAATAGGATTTGGTAACCGCTATGCTAGGAGTACAATGCTATACTAGATAGTAGATCTGTGAGGTTGTATTTATGCACAGAGTTGCTTTGAGGTGTCAGGGATCAATGGCATCAACACATCTTTAGCAGGTCATGTACAATATTTATGCAAAACGTCATCTCGCCATCTCAATTTAGTATGTTAGGATGCTAATGTTTGCTAATGAGTACTATACACAAGGCTGTCACCACTAATAGAAATGGGTCATCAAACAAAGTATACAAACCATGCATCAAAAATACACATGAAAGGAAAACCTGGTGCAAAACTGTTGCTACCATTGGGAATCATGAATATATGAATGTATGTAGGATATGAAATTTAACAGTAATCTGTCTCACATCCTGTTGAGCTAATCAAGTCTAGGCTAAAGGGTAGACTGACTAAAATGGTCAATGTTACAGCAGCAATGCCTACATGAGTAAAATTAGTCCTTCTTACTCTTATTTTATATTATAAATGTAGCAATTTGCTTAAAAAATTTAACTTCCAATAACTCTGCTTTCTTGAATAGGTGTGGACTTTTAAGTGTAATTTACAGCAGATACAGCTGAACTAATTTTATAGCATAGTCGCAGCTAATATCACTGCACCAGTAGTCCTAAAAAACACACAGAGGTTCTCCATGGCTACTGTTTTCTCTGAGGCCTAAGACTTGCAAATGTTGCCAAAACAAAGATGGTCTCAGGATTTGTCATAATGGACCAATAGCCTGAGCTCAGCAGCCTCAATAGTATGCAGGTCAACATCCAACATCCCATTTTTTCCCTGGCTGTTGAATCTGCTATGTACTCTCAAGAGCAAATCCTAAAAGAAAGCGCAAGCTAAATGGGGTTCCATCTTTGATTTGGCGGGGTGCAAAGCCATTGGCCCACAGCCACAAAGGAGCTTAGGCAATGGAGAGGGCCTCAGAAACATGGTGTAGCTTTCTCACAATTGCTGCCGTTTCATGGACACACAGCTCTTGAGGAAGTAACATGAGAGAGGCTTGTCTTGTTGGTGTTGTCTTGCTTTTACTGCTAAGCCATGTCTCAAGGCTGTTTACTTTAAGCAGCTTTGATGCAACTCCAACTCAAGATGGTATCAGGGTGTGGATTTTAACCCAAGCTTGTCCTGTTCTGCTTGCCATTCTTCTACTTCAGAGCACAAGGGTGCTCAGGTTAAAGAAGCCAATACTAAGTTTTTTTAAATGGTCAAATGTCAGAAAGTAGAAGAACAGCTTTCTGCCAGTGGAAACAGGTTTGCTTCTGATGGCACTAATAGTAATGGTTGTATTTTTTTTCCTGATATGTCAGATGGCTTTGTCACTGGAACTTCACATAAAGATCCACAGAAAGCTGCAGGGAGTGGAGGACAGATGTTTGTTTTTTTTCTTTAATTCCCTGTGTGCTGTTACTGACTAATACAATCATTATGAATGGCTCTGGGAATGTGCACAGTCAAGAGCTTTTAGTGCTGGACTCAAAACAATCCTCCATTTCTTATCTGCTAATGTTGGATATAAAATGATGTAAAAGCCTAAAGTGGTGAGAGCATTAACATCAAACTATTCAGTCCATTAAAAGCCTAATGTATTCTATAGCGTGTTTTGAGCAATGTTATCAAGTAATTAGCCCAGTTTAACAGTATTTAAAGCTATCAAATATAAAATCTATTTCTTTCTTTTGAGAAATGCTTACAAAAGGCATTAACAGCAAATAGTAAACTGGGGATTAGTCCGACTTTTTTTCCTCCATTTCACAGTTATTTCTCATAATTCTCAAGCCCATTAAAATCTTCATGTATGCAACCTGTGTCTTTTCCGTTATTCTTAGCAGAAGACCAGTATGCACAAACCAGCCAGTTGTTCAATCTCTATAAATCTGAAAAGCACAAACTGCTGAGCGGTGACTCATATATCAGTCTATTATATACTACAGGGCTGACTGTATTAAACAAATGGCTAGGCCTGCAGCTGGAAAAGAGAGGCAATATAGAGAGAGCAGAGGTTATTGTCTAATTTAAATCTTGGCTGCTTTCCCAGAACTGTACCACATTCCAATTTGTGGCTGTGTTGCTTGGCGCTACTGACAGAGGTCCGGCTGCAAATACTCTCGGGCTCCTCTCCAGAAATGTGTCTCCAAACTGACAATCAACAAGTTGGCAGAGATTAACGGAATGATGGGAGCAAATTAGGTAAAATAATGAAAATGCACAAATATAGATGCCGTGCTCTGTTATTTTCTTCCACCTGTGGTTGCAATAATGTATCTATAATCATTAAGACTTGATGTGCAACAACACAGACACATAAAGAAAGCCAGTACATTGCTTCTGTAATGTCTTTGAGTTCCATAATGAAATAGCAGCTGGAAAAGACATCTGTGAACACATAGTAGTTACAGAATGGTTGAGTGAGCTCTTAGAAGCAATTAGCTGTTTCAAGCATTTTCTCCTTGGCATACTATTGTCCGTTCATCTGCTAGATTGACAGCACACCAGGACATCATTAGCAAACCTGACAGCTGTTGAGTCGCAGACATTGTTTTTCTTGTGACAGCCACCATCAGGCTAAGTGCTCCACTAGTGTTTTTAACAGTATTTAAACTCAAAATGTCACTTTAACATTTCCTACTTCAAAAGCAGCGTGAGATTAAGATACCAGCTTTGAATAATTACAAACACTAAGCTTCAACTTTGATTCCGTATCATTGCACTGACATTTAAAAAGATTCGGAACAAAGACACATTACACATCTTTTAGTCATAATGCAAAAATTATTCCTCTCCTCTGTGTAAAAAGACAGGTTGGAGATCAAAGGCGTATGAAAAACCTGGAGGTCTGCTGTGTGTGGAAGTGACTTCTTTTTTTTTCCAAGAGAGAAAAAAAAAAAAAAAAAAAGGGGGTCACTGACATTTTCTGTATTTGAGCCTTGCCCTCTATTTTAGGACCATGCTGAGCTCTTCCACTAAAATAAATGAGAGCACGACAGTCTGCTCTGAACTCGCACCTTCCCATGCACATGTTCTCCCATCACTCTTCATTTATCTTCATTAGGTTCGTTTGACCCGTCACCAATTCTCTGCTAGTGTAAATATAAACACTACAGTCCGTAGAGATTATCATTATGTGTGATATCTTGCAGAGGTGAAGAGCATCTGAATGTAAATGGCCGACATTTATGTGAAAAATTTTTTGCCACACAGCCTGGAGCGTTCGTGTAACAAACCCTGAAAAATAAATTCCACCCATCCAATTAATCAATATATTAACCAAGTCTGTGATGAGAAAAATCAGTGATTTCAATAGGGGGCGCCATGCTTTAAACTACTTAGTTCAGGTTTAAGCAGGAGTGGGGAACAGAAATCCCACTGTCAACTTGTCATCGGCTAATTTACCTGGAGCCAGAGGGGGAGATTCACTGGACACATAGGGAGAGTTAATCTCTTCATTCATCTTTCGCTAAAGAGATCGACCCAATTAGCTTTCCACATTGACTGACAGCCCTTGTGTCTGCTTTTCTCCCTCGACTTTTTCCCTTTTAAAAAAAAAAAAAAGGGAAAAAAGAAAGGGAAAAAAAGTCAGGAGTTATGCAGTTTACACTGGCCCCAGCTGAAGGCTGTGAAAATTATTCAAGAGTACTGTACAACAGTGAAATAATCATGATGGCTTTATTCAAATATGTCGAGTCTGAAATATTCACCAGTACAATTTGCTGTGACTGATTAGCCAATGGAAGGGCTGCTTGGGGATAGCTCTCCAGAGCTCTGTAATTGAGCGGATTTGACTTGGGAGAGTTTTTCCTTCTCCTGATAACTAGACATTCCCTTTTGAAAATGTACTTTTCCTTTTTTAGCCTTTCCTGGAAGCCAGTGAACATCAGAGTTCTAACGCTTGCAGAAAAAGCACGTATGTAGGACAGTTTATATTGTGATGGTCCTCTGTTAAAATGCGACTCCACATTGTGTGGATTTAATCATTTTCCTCTGTATCACTGGTTGAAGGGCAGAGAGTTCAGAAACATCAGATCTGTAACCTCACAGATCAGGGACAACAATAGCCTGAAGGTCTGCCACTGTGACCATCCCCATTTGACATAAATCTCTATGTTCCAATACAGATATTGTAGTGACAATTTCCCCAAGTGTAGATTTATATTCTGCGGTTGGTGTATACATGTAAGGACTCGCAAAGCAAAATTAGGAATAGCAAACAGTGCACAGAAAGAAAGAACAACAAATGTGTAACAATGAGCCGTTTCATTTCAATTCTGTGTGCGCAATTATAACATTAATATGTCAATCCTGATTTTGTCCGGTTGTGGAGACAAGAAAGGCTACATTTACAAATATCCGCGTGCCAAAATGTACGGAAAAACAGCTTTCTGCTTTCACATTAAATCTCATTTATTTTCGAGATGGGGGGGGGAGAAAAGAAAAAGATGTTGTTTTCTTTTTCAAAAACACACCACTAATGCTCTGGGGCATGGTTTGTCATTGTTATTCAGTGCTCGCTCACCTACACTTAAAACATGATCCTTCTGGATTTTAATTAAGCACCAAGGTACCTCCCAGGGGGTTCTGACTTGGCAAAGGAAACTACTTTGATTTATGTACTACTTTGTTGTTGCTGCTTGAAGCTTGCATGTTATGAGAGACTGTGGTGATGAATGAAAGAAGTGGGCAATTATTCTTATTTGTTAATTAGTTCCTGTTGGGAATGCATTATTGTGGATTCCAACACTAAAAGATGAACACATAGCTGTCCCTTTACCTGTCAACAGCTGTGTTAGGACTGAGTAAACCGAGTATCATACTACAAGCTGGTGTACATGTTCGTACATGTTTGATTGAAATTGAATGTTAAATCAACTAAAGCCGTTAGGCATTTGCCTGATTGTCAAGCATGCCAGCAGAATAATGCAGCAATTTGCATGCATCCCGCTCTGCCCACCCCACCCACACAGCAGAAAAATGGTACAAATCAGCAAAAAATACTTATTTGCTGAACCCGACGCAATGCTATTTCAACAGCAACACTATTCAAACAGAATTTACTGGCTGTTAAACAAGCAATTAACAACAGCTCGAGAACATTTAGCAGAAGTGCCAATTACTGATAAACCTCTCAGACTTGGGGATATAGGAGAATTTGACACCATAGTCTTATGCATTAATGCACAAGGGAAAACAATAAACCCATAAAATATTAACAGCCACATTCAAATCAAAGTGGGTGCTGACGACAAATCTCTCGATGAGACTTGAAAGGGAAGTTGCCCAGGCACCTCGGTGACACAAGGATGGTTTAAGAGGAAGACCTTGTGCAAGCTCTGCTCTCCTGGATGCATATCAGAAGCTAATGGAGTCTCGAAACTACAGGGGTGCTGCGGGATTGCCACGATTAGCTCGTGGAACTGCTGAAGGTCACCACTGCTGAGCTGAGCAGCCACAAGCCTTCATAAAACCATGCAGCGTATCATTATTTTCAAAGTGTTTCATTATGGACGGTTAACCTTGGCTAACTCCAACCTAACACTTTAATCAGATGCCTGTAATGCTTTTGAAACATTGTAATCATTCAGTTTCTCTTCTTGTTTATCAGCAGGGGACAAAAATAATATTGGAACTCCTTAAAAAAAAATGTTTTCCAAGGTTGTGCAGGTATTTGAAAAGTTACACTACTGAGTCAGAATCACCACAGATTAGAAAGTAGATCGGTTTCCTTGGAAGGAATGTCATTGAAATGACTTGTCAGTGGCTGTCCACAGAAGGCAGCCCTGCCAATGTAAAGGCCTCACAGACCTTGATCTTGTTTCTACTTCTGCCATCCCACACTATGACCACATGCAAGAGCTCACGAGCCAGCAGAAACATACATGCACATGACAGTAAACAAGGACATGCTGTGAATGAGCCTCAATTTCACCTCACAGAAATATCAGAAGTTGACTCAAGAATTTCATGGCCCCCCATTCATAATCCCGCAATTGAGGTTTTTGGAGAATGGACCTTTATTATGTGGTTGGAGCTTTTACTGAGGCAGTGTCCATTGTTCCTTTTTATCATGAAGCTGAATAAAAACTAGACAGATTCATGAATACTGCATGATGTTCATCAAATAGAAAATATCTTGGAAGAAATCTCAAAGCAGTGTTATTTCAGTAACATGTTGAGAGCTGTTTATTCAAATGAAGACAGCTGATGGGCAATTATAACCAAAAGAATAATGTCAGACGGAAGACAAGAGGTTTTCTTTTCTCCCCATTTTGTTTTTTTTTTAAAATGCAGAATATTTTTAATTTGTCTTCCCCACAGGATCAACTCCTGGCAAACAGAGATTACAATCTTTCTGGATTTATGGCAGCCATAAAATAAATTAAAAAAAAAAAAGCTGTTGGTTGAGGGATAGGAAAAGATTATCATCTTAGATCAATATTGAAAAAGTTCAGTGTGCCGTGTGTCATTCTTCAGGTCAGGTTTGCGCAGAAACAAAGAGAGTGATGGCAAAACAGATAGCTGAAATACAAGTAATTGTTGCTGAATTCCTGTGGCCTTGTCAAAGAAAATGGATACAAAGACATTTCTGACAAACCAAGGTATGAAAGAGATATTAAAGGGCAAACATTTAAGAAGAGCCGTTTCATTCCCCTTAGGGACTAAAAAAATGACAATCCTCAAACAATCAGTGCCGTGTAACGAGAGCTTGATTCACTGCAACTGAATAATGATGACAACAAAAAAAACCTCATAGTACTCATATCATAGGATTCCTATCCGTCTTAAGTATGTTTATAGAAGATCAAATCAAGCTGCTGCAGGTTGAGATAGATTTTTAAATCTGGGGGACTATTAAAACTCTCGTTGAAGGGGTGAAGCAGGTATGTAGGTGGCAGTATTCCTGCTATGGTAGTTTATATATAACCAGAAATGATCATCTAACTGACTTTGTTTGAGACGTTTCATAAACAGGGGACAAAACATTAATCAAGGTTATATATTTTACCAGCAAGTGTCAAATACATCTAATTTTTAAAGGAGTGCTTTCACCGGTTCATGCACGATAAACAGCTTTTCTTTCAAGTTGGTTTTCCTTGAACTCTGATGCAGTTTTGCTTGAAAACAAGCCATCCATTTCGCCATTCAAATAAAAGTTTTATTTACCTACATTATTTAAGCTCTTTGTCCAGCGGGTCTAAAGGATATTTGCACACCTGCTACTATTGTCAGTCCTTTTAGTGCAACCTGGTAACAAGCTGCATTATGGGAATGTGTGATGTAGGAGGGGGGGGCAGCAGAAAAAGGGAGGATTAATCACACTGTGTAACAAGTAATACTACACACCTGCAGCTCATAGCCCTGTAATGAGAGAGAAATTCACACTCAACCTGATATATGAACAAAGGATGGGATCGTGAATAATAATATCTATGACGAGGCTGGTTTATTTTCAAAAGTTAAAGCAAACCCCCAACCAAAGCTAAGCTTTCACATGCATTTATCCCTTTCAGTAATATCTCATATTTGATTAGTTTCAGTATTTATCCATCTCAAATTTCATTTAGATGCAAAAATTTGGAAAAGCTGAAAGAAGGAAGTCTAAATGTGAAGACAGAAGCAATAAATTCAACCTGCACTGCTAAGAAAATATTACCCATAACTGTATGAGACATCCATCAGTGGCCAGTTCTACTTACAAAGAGCCAAAGGCTTAAGTCAAGCAAGTCAAGTTAAAAGGAAAACAGCAGAATGTTTTGATACAGTCTGTGAGCCCATTAAGAGAATTGGACATTAGATCTATGAAACACGGAACGGCCGGCTCTCTGGAAAGCTTTAAAAATGAATGCGTCTTAACAGCGAGGCTAACCACTAAAGGGACACAACACTTATTGAATCAGCCAACCAGAAGTGATTGACTGGTCCTTTTGAAACTGCTTAATTCACGGTTAAAAACTGTTTTCTGGAGCACAGGGAGTTTTCCTTCCTCCTTTTAATAAGTCAGCATTTAGTGAGCCAAAACCAGATTAAAACAGTTGATCATAGTGGAAAAAACATCTCTTAAGGGGCTCCGTCTTGAACGAAAATGGGCACAGCATTCAAAAAAATATAACATTACTCCTTCGCTATAACTTCTGAAAGTTAATGATATCTTTGGACTTGCATAACTTCAAAGTGCATTACACTAGAAAAGGTTGCTGTTGTTTAACAATTGTACACAACATGTATGCAAGCAACCATACTATTGGTAACCTATGCTAACAACAAAACCTCTAAGCTAATCCTTCTTTTCAAAAGTCACTTGCCAAAAGCTTTAAATCATACCATTTACCATTTCATTGATTTCCTGTCACATGATCAACAAGAATCATAGAAATCATTCAATAAAAATCTGATCTTGTAGTGCAGTACCTCGGGATTGCACAGTACAATCCCATGAGGATATGGGTGAGTGCCACTTTGCGCTTAAGGCAATCTCTACAAAGACACAGACACCTTTGACATAACCTCACAGCCATTAATTTTTCACACTGTTAATCATTTTACTTGCACCTCTAAAAAGGCAATGCGTATGTCTTCATGTCACCACTTAAACCTCTTGCATGGCGCCTCTGTTTGGTATTTGAGTATAATCTCAGGTCTTATCTTAAGACCATCAAACCCTAAAACTAAATCTCCCCCCCCTCCCTGCTGACCTGGACAATGTCATTTTTTCTACTTTCATAGGGAACTCTGATCTACACGAGTTCTCTCTTTTGGTGGATCTCTGAGTTAAGGGTGCTTTCTAAGTGAGCTCAGCTCATGCTAATGCTTTGCCATCCAACTACAACATGTTTTAATGAAGTCAGCAGTGAAATTATTACTGTCGTTTTTCATTTGGACTTTAATGATGCATTAACTAATTAGATATTTGAGCATTTCATAACACGGCTCCACGTGCAACTAAGAACTTAAAGATCTAAATGTAAGATCTAAAATGACATTTTTTAAAGCAATCCAAATGATAGCAAGTGCTGATTTATCCAGAAAGCAGATACTCAGAAAGTCCTGAATACACTGAAAAGAAAAAAAACAACAACTCCTCTTTAGTAACTTACCATAATCCTTTGTCGTGGACATTATTACATGATTTGAAGGATGGTGTAGTAATGTTGTTTACATGACAACCCTGCGCATCTGTTCTCTTTATGCCACTGAAAGAGATGTTTTTGAAACAGCCACGTAGCTACACAGAGTCAAAAGGGAGAATTTTGTTGTTTTTTTTTAAGCAGGGCAAGGACAAACGATGGTGGAGTTGATCCTTGAGGGGAAACTATACGCAGAAGGAAAGCCAACAGCATAAAAAACACTCCATATGCAAGCATGATTTCTTTTTGCTTTTAATGTGGTTTCCCTATTTTTCATTGGACATGAGATTACATCGAGGCCAAATCAGCACAGCAAGATGGTTCTTGTCTATAGAATGGTGCCTTATGGGTTGCGAATCCACCAGTTGGGAAATAACTTCATAGTGTGAGGTCTGCCTAAATGAACCACACTGAGTAATGCACAAGGAGATGTAATGAAGTAGATTTATGAGCAGCGATGGCAAGATTACAGAAGGTCTTTACGAGTGCTGATCTGGGTAATGGTCTATGTCTGTTGAAGATTTCGGAGCTGGAGGATTTGTCACATCCACCTCATAAACAAAGTGGACAACCTGATGTTATGTTTTCCACTCTGTTGGATCAGATTGTCATACAGTTGCAGAATGCTTGTGGGATCGAAGCAACGACCATTAACGTTGCTCAGAAGAAATGGCATGCAGAAAACGGAGCTGGGCATTTACGAAAATGCGTGTAGCGTTCGTCTGTCACACGTGGCAGTCATTCTCAGAGAAAGGAGCTCCGAGTGCAGAGCGCGTCTTCGTGTAGAACAAACTAAAAATAACACTCTCTAGTCTCACTGGGAAAATTAGGTGTTTAATAAATCTGCTGAACTACATCTTCTGACAAGCTACAATTAAAGGACTCCGCAAAACACATCAGCCATTCACTTCTTGGACATTTAAACATTTAACATGCACCTTGGAGTCATATCCATCAAGTGTTGAGTTTGACAAAGCAGACAGCCTCCCCGCCCCTCCCCAAGACACACGCACACACGGTATTACCGCACACACACACACACTTAAAGTTGTGTTTGGATATGTTTAGAGTGTGTGTGATGAAATGGCACCAGCTGTGTACACTGGAGAGATGCACAAGGCCCCCTGGTTAAGAGAGTTAACCCCTTCCCTCCCGCTGGAGCTAAAGTGACAGCAGAGACAAAAGAAACCTGACGCACTACGGTTTGGACATAAGAGGTTATTGCCCAGGGGTTAGCTAATGTGATGCTACATTAATTCACTTCCCCCCCAGACCTTAAAATCTGTGTTGTTCCCAGTTTCCTTACATATGCATGTGTCAGTAGAGCCCATATAAACTAAGTAGTTCATGGCCTTCGGCCCATTTCCCCAGCTCAGTAAAATCCTTTAAGAAGTGCATCATTTTGTGTCTTGAAGAACTTTCTAATCAGGGAATAACAGCAGAGTTAGTCTGTCATATTATAGCTTGTGGATGATGAAAAACAAAGCCGACAATAAACAAATTACCCAGAGCCCTTTATCAATATCTGGTTGAAAAACAAAACAAAACAAAAATAAAGCATGTGTAGCTAAAGAGGATTTGTCATCAAGATCATTCCTCAGAAAAGACTTATTATGCCGCACATAAGGCTGTAATCCTTAAGAACTGAGTCCAAGTTGATTTGGCACTACCTGTTGTTAATAGTCTGTGGTTTCATGCAACAGCAAACACAGCATGTGCATCTCAAAAAAATCAATGTACAGTGAAACCAACAAACTATAACCATGTCTTAATCATCAATGAAACTGCAAAGTTTGTTACCTTTGCAAGTTAATTGGTTGGTGGGAAAATTCCAGTTAGTTTGTTTTGTTTTTTCCAGACACACAGTCAGCAAATATGATTTCTTTATTTATTTATTTGTGTATATATATATATATATATATATATATATATATATATATATATATATATACACACACACACACGTCATCATTGTTAAAATGATTACAAGACAGAAACTTAGTCACAAATTTCTAAGATGTTTAATTATAGTTTGCCCTTTCCTTTTAAAATGCTTCATTAAGCACAACCCTTGTATGTCTCTTAACAGCACTACACAGCAGCACAGCAGAGATCCTGCAAGACTCCCCCCCCCCCCCCCCCCCCCCCCTCTTTTTTTTTCTCCTTTTTTTGGGGGGGGGGGTTGTTTTTTTTTTTGGGGG
>VUQR01018352.1:21632-44521 GCA_015108515.1 Hemichromis elongatus | reverse complement strand
TTTGGGGTGTTTTTTTTGGGGGGGGGGGGGGGGTAATTATTGTTTAGACTTCATAAAATCCTCTGTTATTTTGACTGCCACAATGATGTTCTCTCCTGCTGTTATACACGAGAGTGAAGTTAGTGACTGATCACAGGCCTAACAGTGCGCGTCTTACATCACTGACAAAACATTACAAACCATCAACTGTGTTTTACATAAGCTCTGGTTGCAAGAGTTATTAAACTTCAGCGATGTTCTTATTCACAGCTCGGACGCGGTGGCGCTTGTATACAAATACGAGGAAGCGAACAGATCAACATGTAAACAATGCAAAATACATCATGCAACCTGGCAGTGGGCAGATGAAAGTGTAGCGCACAGCATGACAGTCAAGAGTCTAACTGATGCCATGGGTAAGATAAGTGCACAAAACAGCGCAAAGCTGACAATGAATATATTCACACGGAACAAATAGTGATCTGTCCATTCCTCTTCCTGCTTTTTTTCCGTAAAATGTTAATGAGGGATATGATACTTGGAGCTCATTCTAAGAACTGCTGGTGGTTATATACACAGTAGTTAACCAAAAGACAAGCGAGCATTTCTTTATCGTGTTGTCATTTTATTTAACTGCATGACGTGGACGGCCATGAAGGAGAGCAGGTACCTGAAGCCCGCATCTTTTCTTTTTTTTTTTTTTTAAGTCACATTTGAACTGCATGGTTGGCTGATAGGATTTTGAGAAACACAGAATCCTAAAGGCAACAGCGCCCATGAGTGTGGAGGACAGCAGTCTGGTGAGAGTTTAGCAGTACGACGAGGCAGGTTTGAGCTGGACAAAAAGTAACACTGTGTCGCTACACTTGTCCTGCGCTCCCGTTTCCTTCCCTAATGAACAACAGCAAAGTTTGCAGTAAGAGAGGAAAGTACTGATTAGGCGGAAAGAGAACTCTGATTCAAGGAAGGAGGAAGTGAGTGAAGGCACTTGTAATTAAATCAACTTAATATCGGTCAGAGTTTCAATAATTAAGCTAAAAAAAAAAAACAGTGCACTCGTGGTTCCAGCCCCAACGTGGTCGCACAACACAAGACAAGACTACGGCGCGAAACGGGAAGGATTTCTCACCTTGTTGAAGTTGTAGTAGCCCAAACAGTGGGCAAAATCCAGGTTTGGTGGATCTCCCGGAATAGCATTTCCACCGGCAGTCGGATAAAATCTTACATCCATGGTGTGTGACGGAGCCGCGCAGCTGTAGTTGTAGCCTGCTCTGCACGGAGCTCAATTTGTTTCTGCCGTTTACAATCCAAGCGCACAGAGAGATGGAGAAAGAAAGGCTGCGAAAGTGACCCAAGCTTTGTTGGGTGAAACGAGATGTTACGGTAAGAGAAGGCGGGGAGGGTGGGACAGGTAAAGTTTGGATATTCCTCTTTTTACACCTTACACCAGTCGCTTCATTTCTGTGGAAATCCACATGAACGTTGGACTGAGCCCAGGAAGCTGTTCCTCAAAGAGCAGCAGACGCTGTGTGCCCATGCATTTACACACAGCTGCTGCTGTATACAAAGAAGCCACGAGACCGGCGAGTGAGCGTGGGTCCACCTCCTTTTTCCTCCTTCAGACGCAGAGAGGGGGAAGGAAAGGGGGGGAAAAAAACGAAAACTCTAGGAAAGTGGTAATAAATACCACGAAGTAAAGTCCGCGCGTCAGGATAGCGCTCAAAAACGTGCCCGCGTCCTCCGCCGCGTTTCGCAGAAGTTTATTTCTCCAACTTGTAAAACTAGTTGGTGAAGCCGTTTGAGGAAGGAGCAACTAGCTGGCCGCTCGAGCCCATCTGCTAAACACAGCTTTAGTACAACAAGCTGAACAACACTCCACAGATGGTGCAATTAGTGAATGTGATGTACTACACTGAGTATCTCCGTTCAGCCTTCGGCTCTGCCTGTCGTAGTGATGAACAAGGCAAAATGTGTGAACAAGCCAGCCACTCCCCAAACACACTAAGCCACTCCCATGAAAACACTGCATTTAAGTCCATGTGACATCTTGGCGTATGATAATTAATCATAATTATGAGTGTGTGTATATTCTCTCAGCATACCATTTTATGTCCCCTTGAACGGTGACTTTTATACTAAATGGCAGGTTACATCTTACTCTGTTTTGACTCTGCATTACGCTCCCAAAGCCAACAGGTACGATAGCTCCTGCAGTTTTTCTCCCATTTGTTTTTCCTTTCTTTTGCGAATTTTAATTTTCAGTTCAGTTTTTCACCGTAAAGCTTTTACGATCCACGGCAATTTTCCTCACACTGCTACTTCACTTGATGTTAATGTATATTTCAAACGCGTTTCTGACTGTGGCAGTTTATCACATACGTTTTCAGAACTGACTTCCAGGAGTGTTTTTGAGCTTTAGTCTTAGTCTAAGTCTTAGTGATACTGGTCACAATATACATAGGTAGACAAATATGATACAGCAGGTCGATATTAATCCATAGTTCAATGGTTTAAGAAAACTTTACATTGCCTAACCTGGAAGCTTGCAAAAAGAGATGAAGAAATATAATTAAAATATACCTTTTTTCCTGTTGGTAACCTCTACACAAAATATTATAGCAATAGTAGAAGGTTCTATGGATGCAAAACATCTGACCAGGGTTTACATACCCATAGCCATACCCTAAACTGTTTGACAACATATATGAACTTGGATAGCTTTACTTTAGATGAGTAAAGACCTTAAAACTGGTTAGTATTATGGTTTAAACAAATTGAAAAAGAAAATCGCCAGTCGGTTTATTCCAAACGATCAGAAAACTGTGCTTTTTGCTGTCAATAGAAAAGTGTCTTTTCAGCTGGTTAAATCACCATGGTAGGTTAAGCTGAACTAGTTGGAAGTTTTGGTTTAAAATGAGCTAGAAGAACAATCTTTTAACAAATCTTTTATTTACAGCATGTTTTAAGTGCAGTATAGAGTCTCCGCTGGGCAAATGTGTTTTAAAAGTGCGGTTTGTTAAATCATAACTTACTAACATTACAAGTGAAGCACAGCTGTAAAGTTACAACAGTGCAAACTCTTCATAGTCACTGGAATGTGCATGTTTTTAATTGGTGATGCAGAAAATGTATACATTTTAAAATTTTGTTTGTTTGTTTGTTTTACTTGATCCTAATCTTCTGCTAACTCTCTTTTACATTGCTGAATACACAACAGAGAGCAGAGACACACAGCAATAAAATATAATCTGTAACAGGAATTTTACTCAGATCTGCTGACAAACTAAAGAGATTTCCACATGTTCTTTATTATGCTACGTGACAGCAACCTTTAATGTTTAAATGGATCCAGTTTGGATGAATCCACACAGCGCTCTAATGTGTACCCATCATGTTAGAGATAAACAGCAGTACCAGGCGCTCGCTCGTGGTTAAAATAATGAACTTGAAATAATCTCCTGTGTTGTTTTCAACAGCATTGCATTTTATTGTTATATATATTTATGCTCTTTATAGTAGGCTATGCTCATAGGGGTCATTTGTGCATGAAACGCCCCTTTTTATGTGAGTGTAAACAGAGCCTTGGCTTAACAGAGAATGTTGATAACCACCATCAGTTTTGTCAAGCTAGCTAATGCAAAGAATTCCTGGCTGTGTTGAACTTCCCACCCACTATACCCCCTGGTTGTGGGCTAGCCCACCCACAAAGTCATCTTGCTCACCAAATCAAAAGTTACAAAAAGTACTTGTTTTTTTTGTTCACCCAGTGGAATGAATAATATTGTTAACAATAATAATTAAAAAAAGAGGAGTACCATTTCCAACTTCTTACTGAGTGGGAAGCTTACAGACCAGCTCCAAAATCTCCCATTGTACACCCTTTTGTCATACGTACATATACATACACACAGAGGTTTGAAAAGCCTGCTTGTAAAAACTGATGACTCAACATGTTTTTATGTTATTTTTATTTTCTGTGTAAATTTCAGCGTAGGTCTGATTTACCAGTAGCTTTTGCAATGCTAATACGTGTTGTGATGCCTTCTCTTACTTTCCCTTGGTTAGGCTAACACGCTTGACATAGCATAGATCTTTACTGACATGCTTTGGTGGGAGAAAAACAGCTTTTGTTCAATTTGTGTCTTTATTTGCATATTTGTTTTGGTTCAGGACACTATACGAGCGCACACTATTATCTGCATTTGTTGGCTTTTCAATTAGATGTGTGGAAAGTGTTGAATTATTATTAATATTCTTATATATTTGAATAAGCTCAATACACTCTTTAAGTAATGAAAAAAAATCTCTTAAAGATGCTTACATTTACATGTGATTCTAAAGGCTAAGTAATTCAGTAAACACATTATATTATATGTTTCAATGAATATGAATTTTACCTGTATTGTCTTGCTTTTATTGTGAGTGGTTTCATTGTAAAGTAGGCACAAAAAAGCTTACAAGGTTGTTTTATTGCAGCCTGTCTCTGCAATATACCTTATTTTCCGCACTATAAGCACACTTAAAATCTTTTAATTTTCTCAAAAATCAACAGTGCGCCTTATGTATGAATTCTGGCTGTGCTTACTGACCTCGTACCGATTTTATGTGATACACTGCCCTCAAAAATCTGTCAAAAAATGTTTTAGTATGACTTTGGTAACCTACGAAGCTGCGCTTGATGGATTGTCGAAGCATTACATCTACCATAATCAGGAGCATCACGGAGTAATCTGGGTACAAACACCACTTCAGGTCCCAAAGTCAGACGAACACTGAGGCATCACTAGGAGTTAAAAACTGTCTAAATTCTTTCACCTTAAATAAAATGATCAGTGTTGCTGCTTTACCAGGTGTAACAATTAAGTTTAACATCCAGGCATCCATGAAAACAGAATTTATTTTTAACAGAGTTAGAAGTTAGCAGGAAGTTAGCTCGATAGTTTCCACCTAAACATGATAAACCATTTTCTGACTGAGAGATTTCTGAAAAAATAAAACTTACTGCTATCACTTCCAGCATAAAGGAAGACAGAAAACTACACAGCAGTGACATTTGTAGGGTTACTGAAGTTGGACTAGCTGGCATATAATGATGTGCTACATGATTGCTAGCGACACAGCATAACTATGCTAACATAGTTAGCATAACATAAACACAGTGAAGCTGGAGGATGAACGCTAACTTTTTTCCACTTGATAAAAATTAACGTGAGGGTTTGGTTAGGTACAAATGCAATCGCATGGCAGGATGCTGTAAACGGACCAAACTTCAGTCAGGAGAACAACTGAGATAATCCATCGACAATACGAGGTTAGTCAATAATATACAGCAACAACATGGGAATAGAGCAGCTGGGAGAGAATTCAACATTAATGAATTAATGGTACGGAAGTGGAGGAAGCAAGAAGAATGAGTTGACTAAAGTGTGATTTATCTGACTGTGCCTTATAATCCGGTGCGCCTTATGGTCCAAAAAATACGTTAACTATCAGTGTTCTTCATTTTATAGAAACTATCCTATGGACTAGAACAAAGTAGTTTTCTAAATATCATTTTAACATCATGTACGATTGTTTATTATGATTATTTTTTTGCCATGTACAAAGATGCTATTCCCAGACAAAGAACCAAGCATTTGACCAGGGACTGTCAAGTTGCCCACTTATTATTTCTAATGTAGGATGCCAGAAATCCACTCTGAACGTAAATCACCAAATTTAATTCCCAGAGGTTTCTTAAAGTCTGCACAGTTACAAAAAGTAAATATATAAATAAAAATAAAAATTCATGGTTAGTGTTTTTGACTTAAGGGAGGGTTTTCTTGGTTTCTGGCTTCTGTCGAGCTTCACTTAACCATACTGACATAATGAATGAGTCTACACTTGAATAAATGCACAGTCTGAAACTCATTATCTCCATTGTATTCACAAATTAATAAAAAAGACAAAATCATTTGTCTGATTTGAGATTGATAAACTAACCAGTAGCTGAAACTAATTATCACACACTACAACTCAGCTTCTTTCAGTGAGATTAAAGAGGGGACGGCCATTCTTCCAATGTCACCTTCAAACATGAAGACCAATATATAATTAATAACTGATCACTGATAAGAAGAAATATTAAATACTAAAAAAATAACTATTATTCTACCAAACATCCTCCTGAATTTGTGTGTACACATATGTGCACATTTACTCTTATGTTTATTTTTAATCAAAGAAAGCGGCAATTTTATTGAAGTTGATTATTGCTGTAACGATTCACCCAGACACATACTGTATGTATCCTTGGCCAATTTACACTAATTGTGCACTTCGCCACTTTGTTGCATTGCTCTACTAGAAAGACTAACGCTGTCCTTGCAGTATGTGCACTATTCTACCAACACACACTTCTCAGTTTCTAAGAAAGAAACAAGACAAGACTGTGCAAGTGTTACTTTTAGTATGGTGCAGGAAGCTGTTATTTCCAGCAAGAAAATCAAAGACATTTTTGAGCAGTACTTCATAGCAGTAGCAGTAGGAGGGAGTATGTGTATGTAAGGAATCCATAGTTACACCTGTGAAAAACTCTTTGGAGAAGAAGTCCATGCTTTATAAATTTGTAAAACAAAATTTTTCATAGAATTTACAACTAAAGAGAGTGCTAAAGCGAAACTTTGGGGACTTACAGCTCACTGGAACCCTAGTTATGTAGTAGGGACATAAAAAGTCATTCAGCTGTCACAGTCTGACAAAAGAAGTCATCAGAATCAAGGAGAGAATTAATCCTCCATGTGAATGCATTTTGTCGTTATGTCATATTTGTCTGCAAGTGTCAGGTTAGCTTTATTTCCCATTAAATCTCTGCCTTGAAGTGTGTCATTTTTTTGTCTTTTCTTTCTTGAACACGCTTTCCTTAATCACTGTCTTGTTGCTTTAGATTCCAATAACACAACTTTTTGTTTTATACATTTTCTTTCGGTGCTTTTTCAGTGACGTTCAGTCGTTCATAGATGTAAAATAGAATATTACATGAGACGTGTTAAACTCTGCAGCTTGCTATGGCACATTATTAAGAATTATACCTGCACATCACACGCTAATAAAGAAAGTAGCGAAAGCACCAATGCCCTACACAGTACATCACTGTTTACACAGAATAGCTTTTTTCTGCTTTCTGTCAACTATATTATGCTGCATTTCTTTACATATTCAGATAAAATTATATAATTATATATAATTTGTTTTTTCCTAGATATGATGCATTTAAGGAGCTGTTATGAAACAGAGAAAAACCCCATGCAAGTGGGATGCGTGTT
Organism: Hemichromis elongatus; assembly: GCA_015108515.1. Classification (NCBI taxonomy): domain Eukaryota; kingdom Metazoa; phylum Chordata; class Actinopteri; order Cichliformes; family Cichlidae; genus Hemichromis; species Hemichromis elongatus. The sequence continues at coordinate 37,238 of VUQR01018352.1, read as the reverse complement.
GGCATGTACTATATGGAAGCTTAATCAATGACATACAGTGCTAAACTCTGCTGTGCTGCACTGGAGGAGATAATCCTCATTTGAACGCTCTCCAATGCTTTGCTTAGAGATGGTCAACAATCCATGATAGTCGCCAGGAAATCTACTTTGTAATTACGGACACATTGATGCATATGCAAACCATTTTTTCGTCATGTTCTCGTTTGATAGTGGCTCTTGCATGCATAACGAAGCAATGCCTTCACATACAACACACACTGATACGCCCACCAATCAAATCTCATTCACTCGTGCACATACAGACACATAAGAAAAACCCACGCAGTCTCCCACACACCACACATCAGATAAGCAAGCTGCACATTCCCAATTCAGCCTGGTTGCTGTTGTTATTTATTCCTGTTTTTAATGTTGTTTGGCTGTGCAGCCAGGCAGTGGAATTAATTTCCTTTTTGATGGTTGAGTATCAGTGTCTCAGCCAGATGAATTATGCTTTTCTACTATATGCGATTTCCTCTCAGCCTGGCAACACTGGAACCATTTGGTAACGTGAAAACAAATTATCTTCTGCTGGCTCCTGCTCAGATTCAATTAAAGCAGTGCAGAGTAATTATATGGAGATACAAAAGAGTAATAAATGCAAAATAATTAATTAACCTAATAATCTTTATTTATTGCAGACCCCCCTTCATATTAAGTGCTGAATTCTGTCAGTGAGTGACACCTTCACAAATAACTGCTGTCTGATGTTAGTCATTGGAGCTCCACTGAAGTCTGTTTTTGTGTAAGTGTCACAAAATCTCACTTTCATCTGGCTCGGGTACCTGTCATCCTCAGAGCTATTATGATTACTATCAGCATAATTCACAATGAAAATATGCACCGTACAGCTGGAATTTGTGTTTAATTGATGGGCAGAGACTTACAAAAATGGTAAAATAAGGCAAAATCGATTCAAATTGCAAATTGCAAATTGCAAAAGAAAGCCGAACTAGCAGCAAGTCCTGAAAGAAGGTAAAATTTCAGTGTAAGTGAAAGCATTTACTGAAGTTGAGTTTTTTACAGTGTGTGTTGGTGTTGAGTGAAATTGAAATGGTCAGCTGAACTGAGTGCTGGAAAGAGCTGAAGATTCAAAGTTCAAACTCTTAGGACTGAAATCCCGAAAACGTGAAAAAAGGAGAATCTATCAGTATGCGATTAACACAGCAGAGTTTTGAGTGAACCACAGAAAGCACTTGAAATGTCAGTTAAATGTCACTGTACGTAGCTGAAGAAATAAGTGTTATGGACAGTCAGTTGTGCTGTAGTGGGAACCGTTGAGGAACATAAATTAATTTGTTGGTTAAACTTAAATTATTAGTGGGAGAGAAACGGGTGGGAGCAGTGCAATTATCAGTTACAATTTAACTAAGGAAAGCAGTTGAAATTTTTTTTTTGAAGTACGTGCAGTGAATAAAGAACAGGGCTGCTGGAACCGAGCACATTGGTGTAGTTGCTGTTTGTGAGAAAATTATACGTTGGTTAAATAATTTTTAGCTTCTTCTGCTTTCAGCCGGTCTGTACATTAGAAATCTGGATCTTTCAATTCTGCCTAATATTGCTAATCAGTCAACTGAGTTTAATTACTTTGTTTTTGTTTTTAGTATGGCAAAGACAGGGCACAAAAAAACCTTTGATTGAATTCAAATGATGCACGTCATTAGAGGCGTGATATGGCTGAATGACTGCACAGCCATTTCTGTGAAGTGTTACTGAGCAGTCACTCCACTACGACTTAAAAAAAGCCCACTCACACACTCATCACTGGCAAATTTAAGTCTGACACCCTCTCAGAGATATACAGTGGCCCGGAGCCACACGCTGAAAACATGAGGGGATAACACACTACACACCTCACAGCAAATCGCACGTTTCATTAGTGTTCTGAATGGCATGTCCCATATAAAATATGATAATAATTATGCTCTTCAGTTACCATTCACATTTTATTAAAAACCTTAGAAGGCTGTGAGTCCAAAAGGGGAAAAGGCAATAAAACCTAATCAATGACGTTACAGCAGTGATAATCTGTTTATTAGGTCAGAGAACATGTCTTTTTGTAGAGAATAGCTTTTAGGTCTTAAGACATTATGCATCACCTTCATCCTTCTTGTGCCCTCTGGACAGACTATTTTCTTAATCACAATATTACACCATGAACATGGAAAAGACATCTGCTTTTTATAAAGAGTTATAAGATCTGACTTGAGTATACCAAGTAGTTCAGGCTATTTCAGCTAGTTCAGGTCCATTCTGTAGGTCAAGAGTATACTGTAGATGTCACTGGATATTGCTGTATAAGTGAAGTATTTAAAGCTTGATTAAACCAACAAGTTACATTAATTTATGAAATGACTCCAATTCTCTTCAGCTTAATAGAGCATTTTAGCTTGTTTCAGTTTATTGTTTTAGATTAGAGCTGAGTGACTGGCTGCCCACAACTAATACGTGATAACTACATGGATCTGTTATTTTGTTATACTGTTTAACGAAGCTACCAGGGAGGAGTAAAAGGGGAAAACCACCAAGAATATTTATGAATGAATTGAAGGATGACATGCAGAGAGATAGGGTGGGATGCTGACAGATGATCTGCTGTGGTGACCCCTAAAGGGACTAACCTAAAGAATGAGTTTACATTATATTAGTAACACCCTGGTAGATATAGCTTGAAAATGATCAGTAAAGAAACACAAACACAATTTTTCCATGTTTAATCTATTTTTATCTCTTAAATAACAACAAAATTGTCTTTGTCACAAAGCTTTTCATTGGTTTGTGTCCATCCTTCAAATAGCTAGCATCTTGTGGCCACAGTTGGCTTTTGTCTCTGGATGCAGTGTTAAACTCAGAGTCATGAGACTCTCTAGTCATATTGTCTTGATGAGTGTGTCCTTGTCCCATTGACAAAGGTTGGAGCCAACAGTGCACTGGGGATAAACCTCTAAACGTTCTTGGGAGAGTAGTGTGCAAGACAAGCTACCCCTGGCTTTAACTTGACTGCTCTGAGATCAGTTACAGTTACTCCATTCTGTGGAAACAGCTTTATTGCTAAATTTACTAAAGGAAATGCTATTAAAACGGGCTTGGCATCGTCAGCTAATGGTAAATATCTTTGATAACTGTAGAAGTAATAATGTTTACAGTTTTTCATTGAGGAAGCAGTGCAGACAGAGGAAAATATCCATACAGAGTGCAGCAGGATGCAGGAGGGTGTCAGCATACATAAATAGAATAAAAGACAAGCATGAGAAAATCTTGAAACAGTATGTTTTAATCTGGCCTAATCTGTCTTGTTAAACAATGGAGGAAGATTTGTATTTCAGAGTGTTTTTATTTATCTCTGCTTGCCTTGCTGTAAAAGTCACCAAACACAACTGCATAATATCTCACCCAAAAACCCCACGTGTGTCCTTTAACCACAAGGTTTGCTTTTCATGTTGAGGTGCTGAGACCAGTATAGGTTATTACCCTTATCAGAAACAATAGAGCATTAAAGCACACAACAGTACTGGTAAACATGTTTTTTGATATTTTTTTTGTTCCTCCTCTTCTACTTAATATTTTTATTGTTGCACTGAAACATGCATACGTGAAATGCATTATTTAATCAGTTACACACAAAATGAAATGATATGCTCCACATCCCAAATAAACTAATAATGAATTAGTTCTGCAGAAAAAACAAACAAAACACTTTTTGTTGCTGGACCTACTGCTGGCTATTTTATTGCACTTCTTAGGCCTGTGTGGACCAATAAGGAACAAGGACTACATACTGACAAATCTGCAGGACACTTAATTACATTATTCTCAATTAAAACCTGTACTCAGCAACATTAGTCATCTTAGCTCTCGTCATTCATACTAATTAGCACTTGCCTTCCTTGCCACATGCTGAAAGAGGATATTTCAATATCCCATTAACCGATTCCAAGATATGCCCTTGATTGACGTTCCCTTAAACCCGGGAAGTAATTACATTATACGCTTTGGTTTTCTGTTAATAATTTTAGATTTCCCCAGGTTTTTTTGAGTTTCATATTTAATTTGTGTTAGATTTATCCATATCTACACTGCATAAAAAGAAACAGAGAAACATAAATACAACACATCCTGGGACACTCATTCAGTTAATGAGTAAAGCTCTTAAGCATTACTGCATTACATTACTTGCAAAGTATTACCTAATTAGAATAAATCCAAAACTACAAAGTGACCACATTTACACAAAGCTATTTACTGAATTATAATATAATCATTTAGCTAAATTCACTTCCCTATCTGTTTAAATATATTTGAGTGCCACATTTCTAGAGTATAAAGTCTTTGCTTCACTCAATTTACTCACTTGCTTAGATGTACAGAGGCCTAAATGGGTCCTCATGCTGAGCTGATACAGCACGTACCTAGATGAGCTTCCTAAATTTGCATCTACCTCACAGTCAGCAGATTTCATTAGAAACCATTCGCTTGGAAAAAAGTAAGGAGAATGAAAAATGCATACAGTAAAGGCTAATAAGAAAAAAGGAATTTCTTGCATAAAATGTATTGCTGCTGAATTTTAATAATGTACTTTACAAAGTTTTGCATCTCTGTTGTACTGTGGTTGAAGGTGACATCTCAGAGGTATAAAATGAGATAGAATTAAGCCAAATGCCTTTTAAGAGAAGTGGGAGACTGTAATTATACAAATATATTGCGATTCATCAAACTGAATCATTTTGTCATTATAACAGCGTGGATTGCAGATATTATCCATATAACAAATCTCAATGTGGTCTGTTTGGTTTTTTATTTGTCTTATATAGCAAAGTAATTAGAACTCAAACTTCATAGCTTAAATGAAAACATGTGCATGTAAACCTCCATGCATTGTTGATGTCTTTTAAAATATTTACTTCAATGCAACGATTACTCCACAAAAATGTTAATTACTGGGTGTTTTGACAGAACATCTGTTACTCCAGAAAGGTTTCATCATGAAAAAATGTTATAAATATGTCCCATGGCGCTGCACATATTCTAAATGGTCTAAGGTAATGAGTTTTTTGTAATGAATGTCCAAAGCATGATGATGAATAGTTCTGGGCTCTTATTTGCAGAATGCAATCTGTTATTCTATAACACGTCAGGGATAACCTTTTTTTTTTCTGTCTCATAGACTTAACATAGATTTCTTTGGAAAGCTTTACATGTAAATTACAGTGTCCACAGGGTAATTGTCTCCCTATAATACAGTGAAGAAGGAAACTGTCACTAGACACAAAGATTACAGCCTATCTCACCACAGTATGAGTGTCAAAATACAATGAAGCTGGGGGGGTGCATAAGAACAATTACAAGAATATTAATACACGCAGGGATTTGAATACATTGTAATTCGTGATCTGGATTTTGCTCGCATATTGCAATCCAAGCATTTTTCACTAAATCAAATTATTTAATCAAAATAAGTCCACATGTAATTGCAGCTATCCCTGACCTTTTCCTGTATGATGACCTAGTTTAGGGACATTATACATTGTTTGGTGATTCTAACCCCAAAGGACCAACAATAAGATGCTAGTCCTGTAATATCAATGTCATGCTATAGTAATCAGTGCAAAATGTATTCAATATACGTCAATCACACCCGGACCAAATTAGGACTTGGTTGTAGTTAATGTGTCTCCTTTGTGTGCCCGCCCACAGCTGTGACCTTTTTAAGTTATAGAATTCACACAATGAACATTTAGTTCCCATCCCTTGTATAATGGTGCCTAAATGGGTTTCTTTTGACAATAAAAAAAGGATTGATTTTTGTAATGTAAACCAGTATCGGAGCATCACAAACAACAAAACTGTTTACAGACTGTGCTACAGCTAAAGCTTTGTTATATTAACTCTGACAACAGGCAGTAGAGAGCTGAATGTGTGCATATGCAGACATAGTAGGAAATGCAGCTAAGCCGATATGTTACTGTCTTGTAGTTGGACACTATGATGTGAATTCAATTCAATTCAATTTTATTTATTTAGCAGCAAATCACAACAACAGTCACCTCAAGGCACTTTATATTGTGGGGAGACCCTACAATAACACATACGGAGAAAAGTCCAACAATCAAATGACCCCCTATGAGCAAGCACTTTGGTGACATTGGGAAGGAAAAACTCCCTTTTAACAGAAAGAAACCTCCGGCAGAACCAGGCTCAGGGTGGGAGGCGGCCATCTGCTGCGACCGGTTGGGGTGAGTGAAGGAAGACGGGATAAAAGACATGCTGTGAAAGAAAGACACCGATTAATAAAGGGCCAGTCTTATCATTGTGCAAGATTGCTGTTACTTGGCAACTTTGCAATAAATCTGCAACAGCTTATGTTAAGTGACAGATGTTTTAATTTATTCATTTATTTTTTAAAGTCACCACCAATGTGGTGCAGTTAATGGTAAAGAAACTATACTGTCCAGGACAGTTTTTGGTGTTATTTAATGTCAATAATTACATAAATGAATGTTTAATTCCAAGCTCCACACCACACCACACCTACACTTGTTTCTTTAGTTTATTCAGGTACTATATAAAGGGGATAATACTTATTCTATTGGTTCTGAATATTTGCAGTAGATCTAATGTTGTGAGCTCCAGAGGATGTAATTCTCAGCATAGGGGCTTGGCATTGACATGCCCCTTGAGAGAGTAGGTACAGATTTGTGGTGGTGAGAAAGGACACTTAAATTGTTGGTGTGACAGCTGAAAATGCAAAGGATACGATGAAATGGAGGCACATGTTCTTCTGTGGTAATTCCTGAAGGTAGCAGCCCAAAGAAGAAGAAGAACATTCATGTTGTCTAAAGAATAAGACTTTATTTATTCCCTACTTGCTGTTCTTGACCATTCTTTTACTCATCCCGTGAATTATGTTATAATCTGCTAGATGAATTGGCATAACATTTTGATAGCTTCTATGAATAATCCTGATGACTTTAGTGATCATTTAATCTTTCTCTAGTAGCACCACGAGGTTCAGATTTGTAGATTTTAATAAAATGTCTGGAAAACCATCTGATAGACTTCCATAAAACCGGGTACCAACCTGCTCGTCTCCTTCAGAATAAAAGTGTTCAGTTTTGGTAAGCTCTTTGCTTTTCATTCAATGCTATGATCAAGTCATCCTCTTATTACATCTATTACTTTTATTTTATTTAACTGAATAAAAAACAATACAGTTTGTACACTGAATCTCTAATTAGAAAATTAAAAATAGCTATGACTAATCAGCACCGGTATTGTTAACATTGTCAGTATGAACATTTTGAGATGGTGTTTTTAAGCAAAGCAGCAAATTCCAATAGAATTGCTCTGTGGCTATTGGCTGATCTCAGTGATAGCTTTTAGTACTGAGGTTTAATTGTTTGTTGACATTAGCTTTAGTTTGAGGCCATAATTGTTTCCACTGGAATGTATCAATTAATACTTTTTCACATGCACTGCATCAGTCTGGTTTGGTTTGGTTACAACATCCTAATCATTCCCAGTGTATTTTAAACTCAACTGTGATTGCAGCTCAACTTTCTTTGAAGTAGGACGGAGAAATCTGTTACCAAGTCGTATTCACCCTCATATGTCCTCTAATCACAGTAATAATGCTGATACCTTCTCAGCATCAAAGACAGGTTATTCTATTTGATCCAGTGTGACCACTCTCTAATGCCTGTCACTGGCTATTTTCTTATGTTTATATCATGGGATTGGAGGAATCCTTATGAATATTTATGCTCCACTACAACTGAATGCTCAGCATGAAATGAAATACTGCGCTGCTTGAGGGTTGTTTGCCGTGAGACACAAATCTAAATCTACATATTGCCCATTGCATACAAATAATAGCGCTATAGGCTTCAACCTGCAAGACACATCCATCTATCTCGTAATCTAGTTGAAATATTAAGAGACGGTCTAAACAGGATATTTTTTTCTTATCGGTTATGCTCCCCATTTAGTGTTTAATTCACATGTTCAATGGCTTTTGACTCGTTGGATTAAAAAGGATACATGTATTATTTTCTTAATTTCTTTTTAGACACATATGTCTGCTGCCTGACAATCACATCGTGCACGGTAAACTGCATTTTCTCTTCCATGGTCCAATAACTGAAGAAAGGTTCTTGATTTGTTTCTCCCTATGGCTGCAAATCTCATTTTTATAGCACAAGATATTATGTGCAAACCAATTGCAAATCCACTTTTCCAGTCTACTTTTCCATTATCACAATAAAATCGGAGCTCATTTTTATGATGGCTGAATGTTGAAATACATTAAAATGGGTCTGAGAATAGCCTTGCCCTCTTGGCCGTTGTCTTTTGAATTAAATGTCAACACAAGTGTAAAACAAAATGTAACCTCATATTCTGCTGAATATAAATGTGCCATTTACTGATATAGATGAGTCTGGAAGAGAAAGAGGCTCATAAATTAACTAGGGGCTGTCCGAGGTTGAGTGACACATCTTTGATTTGTTGCAAGCAGTTAATTTCAATCCAAACCCACCACCAAGCTGTAATTTCTTGCTCTATCTCGTCTTCGAGACTGTCATGGAAAGGAATAAGGAATGCACCACCATCAAATAAATGACATGTCATGCAACCTCTAAAAGTTACACTTTTGCTAATGTAAGCGAAAGCAAACATCCTAACGTCACACTTTCAGCTGAACAAACACGTGCAGTCCATCCTTTTTAACTAGTCAAGACTAATTGTTGATTGTTCATGGGGACAACCAATTTGTTGATTTCCACCACTCATATTTTTTCATTGTAATTGATTTCCACTGTGCAATTATTTCCAGACAAATGCAGTATTTTCAGTAGAGCGGTGTATTAAGTTGTGCGAGACGAGGCTCAGGAGGGCAGCCAGTTTGAACAGGAGAGAAACAGAGGGGTGGCTGGATCTGAGCCATGACCCTTCTACTGTCTCTCTCCAAAACTGTCATTTCCATTAGTGTAGACTCACCAGGGCCCTGACAAACTCTCTCATCCCCTCCAACTCTATTCGATTGGACAAGCACTGGACTGTGTCGTTAAATTCTTCATAAATGGTTGTGTTTTCTGAAGCATGAATGAATGAAATCAGTATATGGTATAGCACTGGGCAGGGGGTAACGAGTAACATGTAATGAAGTCGCATAATTAAATTACAAAATAAATGTAATCATCATCAATTACGAATCAAAAGTCTAGAGACTTAAGTCTAAAAGATAAATAAAAGACGTGACTGTAAACCGTTCTTTCTCTTTCCTTAAATCTTTTCATCGAGCACGGACAAAGGTCAGCAAAACCACTGGCTCAATTTAGGATTGAATGGCTTGCAAAGAGATGTCTCTGCAGTATACACTAAATATCAAGCTCTCTTTTCGTTGAGTTCACTTATTTAAATTGCTGCAGCCACTGTACCACATGATCAGAGAAGAACCTTTCACTGCAGGAATATCAACTTCATTTTCCTAATGAACACTAATATTATGTTTATTGTACTGGCTACATTAATTACTTGATTTTTAACACGGTACATTTCAAAAATCACTCTCCTGACACAATTTTCTTATAACGCTGTATCTTTTTGTTAAATATGAAGCAGGAGTTACAATTGGCAATAATCTCAGTTGGTTCAATAAGTGGTGTAATTTGGATTTGTAATAATAATAATATTAATTTACCGCTGAAGCGTGACCCAAAAGGCTCACAAAACATAATACTATACATATGAAATAGAAGAGAAGAGAAGAGAAGAGGATAAAATGTTCTCTACAGACAATCCATTTACTCCTAAACACACCTTGGGTTATTGAGAACGATAACAATGCGGCAAGAGCCTTTTGTATTTCAGCGCACAGACACATGTTTCTCCGAGACTGACATAATTGCCATTCTTCCTCTATTTTCTATCTGGGCAACATCAATCTCTGTTGCTGGTCTGTCAGAACTGTCGGAGGCACGGAGCAAAGTCAGGCTTCCCGTACAGGGCTTTGTGAAGTGCTGGAGCTATAAGCATGAGATGCAGCTGAGGATGAGAGATCATACAACTGGCTCAGCCAAAAGACTCCATCCTCCTCTTTACATCATGTGTCACCAAATAGATTTAGTGTAAAACTCTGACTGTAGCAGCAAAAGCCCATACAGGCTGACAGTAACGAATTGATTGTTGTTGTCTCTGCGATGTCTGATATCACATCAATAACATCTAAAATGGAATTGCAAAAGCAGGGACCATGCTGCAGTGCATATGGACACACATCAGATCTGATGATGATATGAACACTTTATATAAATAAGTATGGTTTGGAATCACATTTTTTTTTTAAAAAGGAGTATTGAATCATAAAGTATGAGCTTGTGCAGTTGGTTCCAAAAAAATGAAATCCTGTGCACTGTGAACATAGACTAATCACTGTTTCAAATTTTTTTTCCACAACTTTGGGATGAAAAAGATTGTTTGAGGGGAGAAGCAATATTTCACTGGGTGAAATAGGTGCAGGCAATCTGCCTTTGGAGTGGAGAAGGCAGCAGTGTTTTATAATGGAAGAAATTCAATGTGACATGTCGAGAATGAATTGCTCAGTCAACCAGAAATATCCCTTGTTCTAATGGCTTGGGACATTCAGTGGCGTGTTCTCTCCTCCTCCTCCCCCTTCTCTTCCCCACATATTTCTCTCCATCTCTCCTTCCTTTCTATCTCACTCTCTGTCTGTATAAACACAACACACATCTGTAATGAATAAGGTTATAAATAGTTCGTGATTGCTTGAACTATTCCAAAACGTGCAGCAGCCAAATTGAACCAGCTAGTGCAAGCAGAACATAAATGACCTACTGAAAAAACATTGTCAACAATATCAATGCTGACCTTAATAGCAGATTATCTTGCAAAACAATGCTGTCTCCAAGTAGTTGCAAGTATAAATTCTTGGAACTATTTAATGCAGTTTGTGTATGTGCATCTGAGGGATTTGAATACACAAAGAGCACAAAATAAATACACAGAAATAGGACTGAATTTAAGGAAAGTATCTTAGTATGACTTATCCTGTTTATATATTGTTGTTGATAAATATAAAGTCTGTAATGCAGTGTTGCTTCAGTGCACAAGTACTTACATTTCTTTATACAGATTTATAGATTAAATCTGTATTGTTCATCTCCCTTGTATTTGCAGTCCAAAGTAATTTCCCTGGTGAATCACTGTGTATGTGATTTTGTTTAAATGATATATGTTAAAATGATGAAAATATTTTCCTAGAAAAATAATTAAACTCAGATATGTAAAGCCTACCAAAATTGCTGTTTTATGACCATACTATACAAGCCTCGCATACTTTAAACAATATGAGCAAAATATTTTTAATTGAAGCCTTTTTAAAGAAATACATAAATATAGACATCGGCTAATTACATCTTTTTGCACTATTTTACAGGAAAAGTATTATTAAACAAAAAGCCATGTTTTCCTTGTCCTCTGTCAAAATTTCTAACAAATCGAACTGCTGAATTATAATTATGTTCAATTGTGATGAAAAAAAGAGAAAGAAAAAATAATGAGTTTAAGTGAGATGATCGCCACATGCCACCAGAAGAACTTCAGCGCCCTTGGCCTTGATTCCAAAAGCTTTTTGAAAACCTTACCAGAGGAATGAAATACCATTCTTGCAAGAAATGTGTAATTGTTCATTGTTTTTATGATGGTGACTTTGGAGTCACTGGATTGACTCGTCCAAAATCTTCAGTTCAGTTTCCTTGATTGTCAAGGCTATAGCATATCAGTTCACATGTGGTTTCCTCTTTTGGAACCATTCAGTGGCTGTTTGTGCCCCATGGATGGGTGCACTGTCATCCTGAAAAAGACCTCCACCAATCAGGAATGTTTCATTATAGGATATAATGATGATAACCCTGACACACTTGTGTTGATTTGCAGTGGCTCTTTCTTTTAAAGAACCTAGTGAACCCGACCCATGCGGGTCAGGTTTTCAGACTTTTCATCTGGCACCCATCTAACAAGTATTACAAACCACATCGAACTACATGACACCAACACTGGCTGGAGCCAAGAAGATATGTGCACATCCAATTTGGGGTCTAAGTGTAAATACCCTCACCATGGGCATAACTGCCATGGTAATTTCTTTGAACTATTCCGGTTATAAGGTGGAATAATTGTACATAAGATCCTTAAACAAACAAAACTTGCATGCGCAAGTTTGAAATTATTTTGGATTTTCTCTAAACAACACAGGGTAGACACTGACCATAGACCCTCCCTAATGTTTGGTTAAATGTCCCTTGGCAAGTTGTGCCCCTTATGAAATGGACTACGCTTAAAATCACAGACCTGAAAATTTGTACTGTGGTTATGTTGGAGGCTTTTGATATACTATTCCAAAAGGTTTTAGCGGATGAGGGGTAAAAAGACACTTTTCTTTCCAACCTCCTTAGATTACCATGACCTGGAGCTTAATGTTAGCTTGCTTTCACCAAGGAAGATACAAAGGATCATAGTTTGCCATTTCCAGACGGTGCTGTGCACATTGAGGAGAATAAAAAACCTCAACACTGAAGTTTACCAGAAGTCTACACACACAGACCAGTATCTACTCTTTGACTCCCACCACCCTCTGGAGCACAAAATTGGAGTAATCAGGAACCTGCAACACTGGGCAGAAAAAGTCCCCTCTAAGCCAGACGGGAATGAAAAATAACACACATGTAAAGAAAGCTCTTAAAAACATGCGGTTATCCCAGCTGGGCTTTCATCAAATCAGCATCAGTCACCAACCAAGGAGAAACAGAATGACAAACAGAACGGACTGTCATCCCTTATGTGGGAGGTTTATCAGAGAAACTCAGGAGAGTGTTCTCTAAGCACGACATCCCAGTGCACTTCAAACCCAGCCACACCCTTAGACCAAAACTGGTTCATCCCAAGGACAAAACTCCCAAACAAAATTGAAACAACGTAGTGGATCGTGTGCAATGCAGCAAGGAGTTCTCAGACCTCTACACTGGAGAAACCAACAGAGATGGTGTGAAAGAGGAGGGAAAGAAGCTATCTATCTCCACTGTGAAAGACAATCTTTGAACAGAGGGGGTGGCTTATGACACCAACTTTCTGCCACCTACAATCCGGCTTTGAGAGCCCTTCCTGGGTGCATTAACGCTCACTCGCATCTTGCCTCAGTTGATCTCAATAGGTCACATGATAGGGTGAGGCAAGGTCTCACAATGTTTCCACCCAAAACCTCTGCTTATAAGAACCACACCCTTTTCCCTCACCTTGGCTATTGTGATGAGGAAGATGCTCAATAGTGGGTCAACTACCCTCTTAAGGGACAACTCGAACTAGGACTTAAGTACCTGGGACACTCCACTGTTTGGTCCTAGAACTGAAAACATCTTCAAGAAACTTAGAGGTCCATTTGCTTTTTCTTTCTAAGCTCCATAGATCATCGTGACTTAGATGACTGAGAACCTACAGAGGAAACGCTAAGCCAAGAAACAGCCCGGGTGCCAGGCCCTGAACTTCGATAGGTATTCAACTGATGCACAGTCAGGCTGTTGACTTCATCTACTTATAGAATAGAATCACTGTGGCAATCCCTTTTGCGGAATGTGTAAGAAATTGTTCCTGATTCCTTTTTTCTAATGACATTAAAGAATTATCTTGTACAACTCAATGAATCAATAATGATGCACATATGCAAATGGTTGAACATAACTTCTGACAGAAGTCTGATTAAGCGCTAACCTTTTTAATATTTTAAGATGTGCCTAAAAGTTGAAGCATGCAATTCAGACAACACTGACAGAGAATATATCAGTGGAAGATAACAGTTACAAAAAATGAAGATGGCTTTTAAATTTTGGAAATATATATATATATATATATATAAAACCCTGAATACTTTGATACTTTGGTTTAAAAAGTTATTTATTACCAACTAAGGTGTTTTATCAATGCTAATGCCATTTTGCCATGATGGTAGTGACTTAAAATTCATTAAAGAACATATGATAAAATATAGTTTTATCAACACGATCATGCTAAATTGGTCATGTTGCACTTTTATCTGTGAAGTAGGGTGAAGATAATGTGGTGAGATGAATGTGCTGCAGCAGCAGAATTGTATTTTCTCCAGGTCACTGCAGTGTTGTGATATGTGTACTCTTGCCACTGATAAAGAATATGTATTCTCGGTGGAGATAGAGGATACACCATCATGTATCCATTCACATTATTGGTTTTTGAGTGTATACACTATATGATTGGCACTTTAGCTATTCATCCACACCATAAAACATGTCTTACCTTACATGAAATATGATTTCTTCAGAAGTGTAATCATAGGTTGGGAGATTGCTTTCTATTATCTGGGAGTGAAAATGATAAATTGGTGCTGGGAGGTAAAATGTTTCAAATGTCAGTTTCATCAGTGAGCTATTTTCTACACGTGCTCTGTTTCATTGTGTCGCTTGTCTCATCGAAGCTTTGTTGAAGATTGCGATGATTCTCCTCTCTTTTCGGCAGGGTTTTTTGCGGGTCGACACAGCATCTGCACTGCTCTGTTCACAGGATGAGTAACACTGCAGTCACCACAGGGAGGGGATCTGTGCTGTGCACTGAACACCTTATTCACAAATGTTAGCTGTAGTCTAACTATTAACAAACATATTGGAAGCAAACGAAACTTGGAGGCTAAAAGTATCACAGGATTAAGATAGGGTGTCTGGCTCCTGATAACAGGAAGTAATACATTACTTATTAACCAACCCTCACACACTGAAAGTTCAACACTATAATTGTGTACAGAAGCTACAAAAGAATGCTTGTTGATAGAAACTACACATCTGTTCTTATCTTTACTTAATGAAAAAAATACATTACTACAGAAAAAACATTTTGTTTTAGTTCTAATTATCAAAGACAAAGAAAAGATATAACAAAGAAAATATGCCTTTGCTGTAACTGAAACAAAGTAGTGACAAAAAACAAATCCTGTGATGTTCTGTATTTTTCTTATTGTCTTATTGTCAGGTCTATTGCATAAAAAGTTCAAAAACAGGAACAAATTGATCCTATTAAGAAATTTGATGCTTGCTGACAAAGAGACAACTTGTAAAACTCACAGTAAACATTGGCATTGTTTCTGCCATATGCACGTTTCTACTGCTGCAAAATCCAGTGTATTAGAATAGGTTTCAATAAATGCACTAAATGATCATGTTTGAGCACTTTGTATTTAAAACTAGGGTGACCTGAATGCCTGATATCAAAACAACAATATATACGCATGATCCATTTTTAAAGAAAAAAGATTTCCTGTATAAACCAGATTGCCGGAAAACCAAATTAGAAAGTAATAGAAAACACACACAATTAGGTTTTCATCTTTTCATGGAATTTATTGGCAACAATATAAATATACAATAACTCCAGCCTTTTCCTTTTAAGCTTTTATATTTACTTTTGTATGTGCTTGGTGCGTAATGGGATCCTTTATGGGGGGGGGGGGGGGGGGGGGGGGGGGTGCGTTTT
>VUQR01018352.1:0-20344 GCA_015108515.1 Hemichromis elongatus | reverse complement strand
ATAAAGCAGTGCAGTACTGAGGCATGGCTTTTATGATTCTTATGAATAGGAGGGAGGGGTATGGGATTAGGGAGAAATTCAGGACCACTACTTTCAGAACAACACCTCAAAGATTTCTCCACTATAGTTTATAGATTTGGTGGGCGGTAAAGGCAGTGCAGAGCCTCAACGTCTATGACTGGCTGTCAAGATTAGTTTAACAGTCACAATAGGAGAAAAGGCCATTTGACTTCTGTAATGTTTTTTCAACATGCTCCCAAGTCACCGTTGATTGGCACTGCTCAAGCATTTCCCCTGTGAACAGCACTGCGCTGCTTGGATGTTAAGCTTGTGCAAAGGTTGTTGTATGTCGTACACGCTTTAAAACGCTTGTTCAGCTTCATTGTTCTTGTCTTTTTCACACAAGTATTGTTTAAGACACTGAATGAAAGCGAGCAGAGTTACAGAACAGTTTCCAGAATTTTGTTTTCCTCTAACACGTTTTGTGTTTGAGCTCAAACACAAAACAAATTCACACTTCCTCCTTTAGATAATAATTAACCTTTAGCTCTGAAACATGACCTGCACATTTGAAAAAAAAAAAGAAGCCAGCAGTGAGGTTAAACTACTCTGAATGAAACTGAGAATACGCCCTGCTTCTGGTGCTAAAGCTCAATCTTGATTTGTACTCTGGAAGAAGAGCACTTCTTTGTAAAGCTTTTGTAACATATTGTCTACTGTTCAGGTGCTCACAAGTAACACAACATTGAGTTATTATTAAAACCAGTGTGGTAAAGGCTGCTCCCCCTGCTCTACACACGACAACGGCTGAAAGCTGAAGCCTTCAGTTAAACAGCTGTTTTTCAACACAACAGCATGGCCGCTCCAATCACCTGCCACGGCCTAATCAATATAGATCAGTGGAGATAATATATGTTATTGAACAGTGAGTAAATCTGTGTTGCTGTCAATCTGTTGAAGTAATTATAGATAAAACTATATATTAAAACAAGAATTCAGTGTTAGAGTTGTATTTAACATAATAATACAAATTAAAACTTTTTGAGTTTTATTATTTTTGGCAATGTATTCGCCCACACTCATAACTCACATGGCTCTGCAGCTTCAACAGACACCACACTAACCTTCATACTTAGCTTTTCCAGAGATCAGGCAGAAGCGCAGCTGTAGCAACTTGTAATACTATTAAATGAGACTTCTCATAGATCATCTGAGAAGTAAAAAAAGGGAGATTTTTTTTTATAGTAGAACCGTATCTCAGAGCTACAGCAACCAAATGATTAAGTCTCCACAGAAGCATTACTCTAGTATATTAAAAAATGAAACTGACATACACAGACAAACTGCATAATAATACAAAAGACAGTGTCCTTGGAAATGAAAGAAATGATAAATTACCAAATTGCAAAGTGAACAGGAAAGGGCAGTTAATCAAAAATGTGCTTTTACAATTAAAAGGAGACTGTACTCTAGAAAGAATACTGTTCACTCCTGTGTCCTGGCATGTGTGAGGCCAAAAGCTTGTCAAACATTTCAGTGTTACAGGTGATGAGCAAAATATACTCAGTGCTGTATATCGTCATGATTGGAGCAGATCATTAATGGAGTTGATTAGCTGAGACAGATTTTGTTATTCACAGACAACAATATAACATTTTTATGATTTTCTAACTTGGAAGCACAAAGACACAAGCATTCGTTTGTAAAATATGATTTCACTGAAGCAATTTCACTCCGTTTTATGCCTTGGATATTTTGATTGCTCTCCATTATGTGTGTTTTGATTGTCATCTTTAAAAGACATTATCTTATTGTGTATTTCCTATAAATGTAGCTATTGTATTGATACTGTAACTTTGCACTTGCTACTGTAGCTTCAAATCAGTGTATCGTTTACATTGCCTCCCACGCAATGTAAACGATCGATGCCATTTGGTCCAAATGGAAAACTAACAATACAGAAATAAAAAGGGTATTTAAAATATGTTATACACATGTCTTTCCTCATTTAACGGTACAATTGCAACTAAATGACAATGTCACAGTGGTAGTGAATAAATAGCTGCTGTTTGTGAGTGCAGTCAGAGGGTCCTGCTGCGCCATTATGGCCGCCTAAATCTCTGCAATGGAAATGCTGACTGCAAAGCTGCAGTTATTAAAGTCAGTACTGCAGGTACTAAAATGTCAGAACAGAATTATAGTTTTGTAACAATTTGGTTAACATCCAAGAAATGAAACAAAGCCATAATAAGCAATAATAAGTAATCTGGTACCTAATCTGGTACCTTTGTGAGATCACATGTCATATTTTTAAAAAGTGTGTGTGCATAATTTCACACAGACCGAAAAGTCTGGAATATCATCATGTCTTATACATATGAGAAACTAAAAACTGGGTGACTGACAGCAGGTCAGTCTGGGGTTTAAAAAATCCTGTGTTTATATATGGCACACATAGGTTGTGTAGGAATTATAAGTAGGCTAATAACACAAAAAATGAAACTGAGACAAATGTATACACATGTTTTGAAGCTTACATCAACAACTTAAATGAACCAGCTTTACTAAACAACTCAACCAGGGCTTGTTTTAATCAAACCATTAGGTAGGATTTTTTTTTTTAAATAAGAAAAATCGTATTATCTTATACTTTAACCAATAAATCCCAGAAGCTTTTGTGTTTGGTATATTGTTAACACAGTGTGACGCTTTTCTTTTCAATAGGTCATGCGTGGCTCTAGCAATAGAACAATGGTAAAAAAGTTAAAGTTAAAACTCACATTAAATGGTCACGTAAGAGTCAGATTTGTTTTTTTCATGGAGACAGATGTGATTGAAAGCAGCATAGAATACTTTGACAATCACATGAACAGATCAAGGATAAGCCGCGACGAATAAAAAGACCCGTAGGTGCACTCTGGCCCTGCTATAAAGTGAAGGGTGTGAGAAAATGGGAGTTAAACAGTACCCAGGTTTGGGGCTTCTTAATAATTTCTCCTCCATGCTGAAAGTTTGGGTGTGGGATTTTTGCCTAAATAGACATGAGATGTGCTCACCACCCCTGCTCACAGCTAGTACCGGGCCTAATGAGGCATTAATCTGAGGTGTGGGATGTTGCTCTATAGAAAAGCACAGGGTCAGCAAAGCACAATGAAGATGACAACAAAGACTGCAGAGGCAGTGGCCCAAAGGAGCATTTCTCTGAACTGTATGCTCAGCAATCACTTCAAAAGCACGGTGACAGAATATTCACCAAATTTCAATGGAAAACATATGAAAGGACCTTTGAACACTTTTGTTTGTAGGTTTTCCTTTTTCACATGGGTGATTAACCTTACTTTTACTACCCCACCCCCAAACATATACACACACACACACACACACTCTTGCACGCTAAACAGTAGGAGTCCTTGAAAATAGCATGCTATCGTATCTGCTGTTGATTAAAATGCTTGCTCATTAAATTTAGTTGTTTTTTTTTTTAACAAACTGCATAGGTAATTTTTGCTTGTAATCTGATAATAATGTTTCATGAGTGCGATTGTCTGACTTATTGTTGCAGCATAAAAAAGGAAATATTTGAGAAAATGTAGACAGAAACCAACTGTTGCTGACTCTGTTTTAAACTTCAGTCTTAAACATTTACTCTATAATGACTGGAAATAATAGTGTTCACTATTGTCTTACTTTTGTGTCTCTATATAAAGTTGTTTTTTTAAATTAAACACCATTTTTGGCATTGAGAAATGAATCAAAAAGGTTATTGAATACTTTTTTTTATTTTTTTATTAGGGGTACCGGGTCAACGATAACATTTGCACAATGTCCCAGTGTGAGGAGACATATTAAAACAGTGGGTGACCTTTTATACCAACTGCTCAAAACCAATATTTCCTACAGGGTCAGTTATCACAAACTCCTTTTGTGTCTTTTATATCTGGATCATGCAGCCACAGATGGCTGTTAGACTTGGCCATCTGGATATGAATGTCCAGGCCAGAATGTTTGTATCCCAGAAGAAGCTGACTATTCCCAGATACTGAGAAAACTCCAAGTTTGACCTGCCCCTACAAAAAACGACTTCTCACACTTGAAACTATCACTTTTGGGAAACTTATTAGCTGTGTGGGTGCTAATTTCAATTATTGTCTCTCCACTGCTTTCTCTTCCTCTTTTCCTGATATTTTGCCTTTTCAATACAGGCCTAAAACAAATATTTAAAAATATATTTTTTATGCTCCACTCCCTTTTTAATTTTTGTCACCACTTTTCCTTCCCTGTCTCCAGTACCTTGACGTCCCGTCTTTGTATTCCGATTCCGTGATTGTTTTTAGCTGTTGTATATTCTAACCTCTGCCTAATTTTTTTTACAATCCTCTTTGCATATAATCTTTTATAATCTCTTTTGTCAGAATGCTTATTTATAGATGTTGCCCCCCAGCCCCTTTTTTTGTTTTTGCATTTTTGATCTACACACAGATGTGTATACACACACTAAACGGTAAGAACAAGATTAGCTATCAAAACCTATGCTCTGCCTGTGATTAGGAACCCTGTTGGGGTAATAAGCTGGCCAAAGAAAGAGAGGACACTGACATCAACCAAGAAAGCTCCTGACCATGCATGGAGGATTTCACCCCAAGTCCAGGACCCTGAGGCTGTATGCTAAGCGGAAGGAAGGAGGCCAGGGACTGGTGAGTGTCAGTACCATAGTCCAGGATGAGACAACAAACATCTACAAATATATCAGGAAGATGACCCCAACCGACCGGGTGATTGATTAAATGATTAAAGGACAGACATGGCATGTACCACCAACACATAGAAACAGTGGCTGAACAAACCACGACTAAAAATCAGCACAGACATGCTAATCAGAAGCATGGTAGCATGGGAACAAGCACATAATCTATAGGCTGGAGTCTACCACAGCAGGGAAGACTTCTATAGGGCCTGTCCTTCCATGATGGGTCCTCCTTTTTTTGGGGGTTTCTGCTGCCTGAGGTATTCACTGACCACCCGGTCGGTTGGGGTCATCTTCCTGATGTATTCGTGGATGTTTTTGTCTCATCCTGGACTATTGTGCAGACACTCACCAGTCCCCGGCCTCCTTCCTTCTGCTTAGCCTAAGGGTGCTGGACTTGGGATGAAATCCTCCATGCATGGTCAGGAACTTTCTTGGTTAGTGTCAGTGGCTTCTAGTTCCTCCTCTTGCCAGATATTGTCCCAGCAGGGTATCTGATCACTGGCAGGATACCCACATAGCAAAATCGGTATGGCCCAGATCTGGCCCACACAATGTTTATTACACATGGCCCACATACCACAAAGAATGATGGCCCTGCCAGAGGTGGCCCACACATGGACCAGCACAAGGCCAGTTGCTGACACACTGCTGGCCCTGTGCTTGCCCAGAACAGTTTCAGCTCTGGCCCCGGATGTCAGCCTAATTTGTACCTTAATCAAACCATGTAATATCAACATGTCGGAACATAATAGTGAAAAAGTTTTGGACTCAGATTGCTCCGCGAGGCTTCTGACTACGGTAGCCGTAATGCTCTGACAATCCATCAAGCAGTGTGGCTTCGTAGCTTACCAAAGTTGTACTAAAACATTTTTGACAGATTTTTGAGTGCCGTGTACCACATAAAATCAGTTCGAGGTCAGTAAACACAACTAGAATTCATACATAAGGTACACCGGATTATAAGGCGCATTGACAATGTTGGGGAAAATTAAAGGTTTTTAAGTCCGCCTTATAGAAAAATAGGAATATAGGAAAATGAGGTATTTGTAGCTGTCCTCAATGTCTGCAATATTGTCTTCTGGTAATACAATGCCCAGTTCTCCCTGTTCTGCCCTGTTCTCACAACCCTCCCTCTCTCTATTACCATCCTACTACACCTTTCCAGTCCAAATGACATTCCAACGTCATTGCTGTAAATCCTAGTGGTGTGGATCAGTGAATTGCTGTCTTCGTCACCCCTGGTGTGCTCATTTACTGTTGTTTGCCACATCCCCACTGAATTCCTGATGAAGGCTCGTAGGGTCCTGTTGATCTTGTATATATGTAGGCATTCCAGGATCCATGTGTGTGGCATTAAGCAGTGCACAGGTTGGTCAGTCTGGTCTTAGCTGATGTTTTGACACTCTGGTGTTTCTGCCAATTCCTTTTTGTGCCCCATTCATGTTTTGAGCCATATGTCTATCAATCTTAGCCACTATGATGCCTGGCAGGAGCTTCCATGTGTTGCCAAGGCAGGTTTTTGGCCAATAGTTGGACAGGACTGGTCCCTTCTGAGGATCCTTGGGGATCAGGACTGGTCCAGCATTCGGTTAGCCATTCTGGGCATGTCTTGTCCATTGGCAGCTGATTCATTTGTGCTGCCAGCCGTTCATGGAATGCAGTTAATACTAGGTGTAGATTATGTCAGAGCATAATGCTGTCCAACTCTTTGCACTTAAGATTCTATCTTGGATGTCTGCCACTCTAATGGTCACTGGATCCTTTTCAGGGAGGCTGCTGTGGTCTCCTCTGTGCATTAATGTCTCGAGGTTCGATGGTGCTATTCTCATATTGTTGCCCTGCCACTGAAAGTAAACCTTGGATGGTTCAGTAGAGAACAGTTGGTTTATTCTCCTGGCTTCTCTCTTTTGTGTACCTCTTCAAATGACTGGCCAAGGCTGTGCCATCTTTGCTTGGCAGTGTCTAAGGCCACAGGTACAGGCAGTTTGCTGTACTTCTTAGGCACCCTTTTCTTCATCACACCCTTCTTAAACTCTGTTTAGTTGGCTAACATCTAACGTCTCCTTCTCCATGGAGGGTACTCCCGCTTCTGGCCATTCATCTTGTAGACAGGCGTAATGTACCAGAATCCCTGCTGCCATGGTGTAGATCAGCTAGTTGGGTTCAGTGATGGCCGCTGCATTCACATCTTATACCTTACCTTACTTCTGACGGTACTTCATGTAGTCTTGGTAATCAGCCACGGAGCATCCAGGTTTCCTGCTTATCCACGACCCTCTCTCTCAGGACAGTTGTTCTCACACTCAACACCTTCAATGCACCAGTTGTTCTTGGGGCTCAGTAACCAATTTTAGACAGTGGGGATGATAATATCTCCCCTCTGACCTGAAACTGCTGAACAGGCAATATGCGATGCACAGCTGCCTTATGGGAAGAAAAACAGTATTGTGGTAGTCGTGAAAGTAAATCAAAAATTGGCTGTGAATTCAAAACAACAGGTGTTCCAAAATTATTCAGGGGTAGAAAGCATTTCACATGATGTCTTTCACATTGCAGATTTCTGCTGTGAAATTATTGAAAAGAGATACTTTATTGAATCTTGTTATGTCTTTGGTAATATGTTATTCCTACAACTCTAGTTAATAGTTATTTGTGATTGGATTTGCTTTTTGATGACTTTTTGGGAAATTTTCTTTGCTACATTTCTCTGCTTTGGAATTGGCTTGAGTTTCACTTGCTTCTTTTTGAAGTTCTGGTGATAATACACTGTATGCACAAATCTGATCCAGACTTTTTAAGCTAATTACTAACAGGCTGTGAGCCCTGCTGTAATGTCAGCTACAGATGGGGCTCCCTGCTAGGGCAGATCCTAGTGTCATCAACCCAAGCTCCAACTGATGTGAAAACAAATTAAAACAAAAATCAGACATATAATGACAAGCTTGAAAAATATAATCACGTCACAACAGTTTTTATTTCTGTAATGCTGTTGCATTGTTTGTGTGGCTTAGAGGATAACTTTTACCATGTGTGATAAAAAAAAAAGAAGCTTTTTTCCCCTTTTTAAGTGGTTAAAGGCAGATAACCATTTAGATCCTTTCTGCTATTGATTGCAGCTGTTAAGATTTAATTAAGAAAGGGCACAACTAAAAATTGAATTCACAAAGATGAGGTACTACAATCAATGGTATTAATATTATACAGAAAGTACAATATATTATACCTTAGTATATCTACTATGAAAGTTTATCAGCAAATGTTGCTGACAGTTAAAGAGGACAATAAAAAAAGAACAATAAATATATAGCATTGGCTATTGTGGAGTCTACAATACCTTAAAATTGTATAACAGTTAGTATTGATTTAGGTAGCCTTCCAGACACTGTTTCATTGTGCCACAAATGACATTAAACTTTGCATTAAAAATGCCTTTAAAGTTAAATGCTGGAACTTACTGTGCTTAACTTAATGTTTAGCTATGCAATTTATTCATCCTCTAATGTACATTAATCAAAGAGATCAATAACCAAATGAATCATGGATTATGTGAAATGAATGTACTGAATTAGCTCATGTAACAAATAGACAGCTCTTCACATTACAATGGAAATATGGTCTGTAATATTTCCATGAAGCAAATTAGATGAATTTCAAGAGGTATCTGCCACTTACTCTTGATCTCTTGTTAAATGTAAATGAGCGCGCTCAGCAGCATCTCAGTAAGTGCGCCATGGATCTTTCAAAAGGGAAACAAATGGCTAAGAGGAAGGGGCAGCATGGAAAACCAGAAGATGGTACTATGAAGCTGATATTATTGTTAATGCCCACAGATCAGTAGACCTTTTTTAAATCCATGAAATTTTTTGCTTGGTTTCATTGAATTTTAGCAGTTGACCTTCTGTGTGCTCTCCAATCAAAGCAGGCATTGCTTCAACACTGAGGGAGATATTGAGCACTCGTTTTTGACAAAGAGCTGTCAGATATGGTTGCTTAGGGAACGCAGACACAAGAGGAGAGATGCAACATTAAATGACACATATACTTAAGTGTAAAGTTATGTGTTGTGTTCCTTACCACTTTGTATTTTTGTTCAACTTATTAACCTCTCCTAGCTGTTTAATGTGTTGCTTATGTAATTCAGCTTATCGCTGTTAGCCATTTCTTTGCTTGACCTTTTCCATTTGAATTAGAAAAGCACTTCACTTGCAACATTAGAGAAAGATAATAATTCTTCCATACATGTAAGAAGAAAAAAAAACAGCTATTCATTGGGCATTACCATTGAACTGTAGATTTAACATAAGAATTCTGATCTGTATATTATTAGAGCAGTTTAATGTTTGTTGTTGATTTCAGAATAAATGTTTTATTGATGTCTTAATGCAATGCACGTCAAGCAACTAGATCGGAGATAAACAAAAATGGAAGCTGCTATCAGAGTTTACAGTCATAACTAGCTCCCAGTTTGGACTGAGGAAAGCCTTTTAAATTAGGCTTTAACAGAACCAAAAAAAAATGCATGACAACAACACAAAATTGGAAGACAAACTGAGCCCCAACATAAAATTTTATGTTAGACATAAAATGTCCAACATAATCCACAGCTGCTAAATGTGTAGGAAGTGCTTGGCTCAGCTGCTTAACGCTACAACAGTGTGTATGCACTGTTAAAGTGAGGTTTATATCGTATACATATACATGGACTTCTTTTTTAATATGAGTCATTCTTAAATTGAACATATATATGCCTGATTTTTACTCTCATCATTACCAAAGAATAGAATTCAAAACTCTTTTTTTGTATTACTTACTTGATCATTTTCAGATAAATGAAAAATACAGTTTCTCTGCAAGTTATGAGACATGTGACTGACAACATCAAAGAAAAAACATAATTTTGACACTCAGCGAGAATTTTCATTAAGTGGCTTTTTGCTCTTTTTATTATTAGTAGTTTATAGAAAAGGCATATGTGTGTTTTTTGTTAACAGGATTTCTCTATCCAGATCCTTTGACTTGTCCATTTTTTGCCATGCAGTCTTGTTTGGAGATACAATCCATATACAGGCTTACATCTGCAGAACCAAAATGACAGTGTGCATTTCTCACTTCAAAACAAAACCATGTAAAATATCTCTTGAAGACAGATTTGTCTTGCAAGAGTCATTATCTCCTGAAATGATAATGTGGAGTGATGATAAAGTTTAAATATGAGCTATCATTTTTGTCTTGCCTAATATATTGAATATGAATAAGCTGATGCACAGTACTCTATATTAGTATTATCTATAAAAGGTTGACACCGAAATTGTATGAAGATATTGGTCTAAGCCTTTTATCATTCCTAAATATAATAACTGGTCTTTTATTAGAAACAAAAGATTCTCATCCTGATTAACTTTGTTTTGGTCGGAACTTGAGATAACTGAAAAAAGTATTATTTGCACATGGCACTGAAACACTAGCAAGGTTAGGGAGGCTTGGTATAAATACTTGAGAACAGAAAAGCAATTTACTGCTACAGTGTAGGTGTAACACCATCTGTGAAGACTACTGAACTCTGACAATCTGGATTCTTTATATTCACATGAGTTATTCAGTACGTGATCCTAACTTGTTCCTGTGCTTGTCTAACAAACCAAAACTTTGATCTTTGACTCCAAGAATACCTAAAATTAATTTCATGGGAATTAGCTTGGTTTGTTTTTATAAAGTGAGACAAAATGATAGCTAAATGTTTTGGGGTGTTTTTTGCACAGGTGAACTGAATATGTAATACAAAATCAGATCAAGAGCTGTTTTATTTGCAAGGTTGCATTCAAAATACAGCATTCTGTGATATTTGAAACCAGAGCTAATTCATCCTGCCAAGGACTCTAATCCGAATGTTAAAATACTAAGTGCATTACACATATAATTATGCTATAGAGACATATTGGGAACTTAATTGCAACATTACATATGGTACAAATTAAGTAGGGACCTCAGATGCAGCTGAACTAGTTAACTGTTGTTGATGTCAGCTAGGTGTTTGTAGGAATAGATGAATACATACAAAACAATACTGCATGTGCTCTATGGCTGTGTTTTCTATGTACAAACATTTAAAGGATTAATATAGCAGCAAACAGCTATTAACCTTTTAAGATTTACAGAAGTAATGTCGCTCTGAGCAGAGAATAAAGTCTCACTCCCACTGTGTGTTGTAATTTGAGCTTCTCTGTCCTGTGTATTAACAGTCTATTCTGTGGCTAATGCGTGTTAGTTCATGTAGGAATGGTTACACTCCACACATTCATAAAGATAATAAGAGAGGAAACTGAAAGTGAAAGTGAGATAGAGTAGTTACTGCTGCTTTCTGCTGGCCTTTGTTTTCTGTTTCACTGTCTCCTTTGCTTCACAAAGGAAACGCAAAGGAGAAAAGAAGACAAACACACAGTGAAACAGAGAGCAGCCTACCAAGCAAAAAATTGAAACTTTGTATTTTTTAGATAAAAGTGTAGATTTTAATCCAAACTGTGACAGTCCCCTGCCTTGGCTACATCCTGCTGTGTATTCCCCTGTTTGTCCCTCTGTGTCGTCTTCCAGGTTACTGGTAGGCGGGATTAATTAGTGCAGCTGGGAGCATCTGGTCAGTCTCCCTGGAGCATTTAAGAACTGCCTGTCTCAGCTTTCACTCTCTCGCCATTCATCCAGCACCGTGTTATTTGTTTGGTTGGCTTCAGCCTGGTTATTTTTGGTTTTCCACTACACAACACCACACACATAACATTCAGTCACTCATCCAACTGCTGACACACCAACTGCACTGACTAACAGATCCCAGTACTTTTTTGCTTTTAATGGTTAATAAATCAGTAAACTTTGGTTCAAGTTGTACCTCTCCCAATATTTGCCATGATTTTTGAGCGAGACCATGACAAAATCATGATCTTTTCTTAACCTGGAGGAAAACCTAAACTGACAAAAATGGTATAGTCCTGGC
This sequence comes from Hemichromis elongatus, assembly GCA_015108515.1. Lineage (NCBI taxonomy): Eukaryota > Metazoa > Chordata > Actinopteri > Cichliformes > Cichlidae > Hemichromis > Hemichromis elongatus. The sequence continues at coordinate 8,612 of VUQR01018352.1, read as the reverse complement.
AGGCCTCTGGTTTTTCCCCTTTTTTCCCTCTTCTATCTGTAGCCTCTCTAGCTCACTCTCTCGCTCTCAATTGAGGTCGCAGGTTGGTTTTTTCTTTCCTGGCCCACCTGTAGGTGGGGTTTCCCTTTCCCAGGCGCTCTTCACCACACCTGCTCTACATTAACTCATTGACTTATTGTATTTAAGGACCTGCTTGCGCTGCTTCCCTCCACCAGATTATTGTCATCATTATGGTGATAATTAGGCCTCCCATGTCTTTAATGAGTTCTTGTGTGTTTTTCCTCTGTAACCCTACTTTCTATTGTGTTCTCCAGTTACCAGCCCAAAGCTAAAGTGATTACCCTGGGTTTTTTGGGGTTTTTTTTTTTTCAGATTCCTGTTGGCACGAGGAGATTAACAAAGACTTCCAAATACACTTACATGAGCCTTCCAACCTACTTACCGAATCCCTCTGCACCTCTGGAATTTCATATTCCTGCTAAATCACCTGCTCAAAATACAAACAAGGCCTCGGAATCAAATCACAAATGCAACAGAATCTTGTCAAAACCATCTTTTCAAACTTTTTATCTCCTCCAGCAGAAACTCCAGCTCCATTCCAGTAGAGATGTTTCCCACCAATACCACATCCCTGTTTCCTGAATACTCCTGTCATTCACAATAACCCCTGTTAATCTGCTGTTGGCATCCCGAGTCTGCTTTTTAGTCAAATTTTTATTAAACGCCAACAAAAAAAGCAATAAAAATGAAAGTAAACATAGTGAAATAGAAACTTAAATATAGTCCCAAGGTGACATGGTGCAACAGTCCCCCCTTCAAAAGTCAGGTGTGTTTGTAGTCGTTCTGAATGTTTGATATATAGTACCTTTGACTTACTCGTTTTAATTGGCTGACATTTAGAGTGCAGCTGCATTTACAGAAGCAATAATTGTTAGAATAATTAAGATATGAGAACTGTGTAATTATTGGTTCTTACATAGAAAGCTTCTGGCATTGACAAAATTTGCTCTAAAAATAAATCGGTTTCTTGCAGAGAAAAATCCAAGGCACATGAATAGTATCGGAATCTTCTGTCTTAAAGTAGAATGCAAAACCTGGGAAGACTGAATGGAGAGGAGAAAAAAAAAGATCCTGCTGAGCAACTGTTTAAATACAAGTCACCTACAGGTGCCTAATTAAAGTGATCTAGGCCATGTCCAGTGAGATCTAGGTCATCTCCAGCAAAGCGGGGCAAGAAGACTTCTTGTCACTTAACTAGTAAAAAAAACCCATTTTGGCCATTTCAAGCAACACATTAAACTGCAAAAACTGTTACTTTTTAGCAGAGAAATTGATGAATGTGTCTACAAACTGTAATTTAAAGTTTCTTGTTTACTTGCTTCCTGATAAATTTAACGTCAGAATTTCAGCACTTCACAGAGTTTCTGTGTGTGCAGGTTGTTACTCCATTAACTAATTCTGGGCTTTGCTGTATGACAGAGCTTTTGCTTTGAGAAAATTTACCTCATGATCAATACAAGTATAGAGAGTAAACCAAAACTTCAACGTTACGAGACCAGTGTAATTAATTACAGAATCATAAATGTTACATAGAGCTCACTCTGGTAATTATTCTCCGTGGGGAATCACTTGGTGCTTCAGTGACAGCTTTGAGGCATGACTGGGATACAAATGAGAACAAACCTCAAATTTCAGTCAGAAATGCTAAATATTTGTTCAACTTTGAGAACGTATATTACAGTCTGACTTATTATTGTCATTTGGGGCCATATTTACTTTTGCTGAAGGCTCTGGCAATAAAAACCGCTAACTGTTAAGGATTAAACCACTGCTCATGTTCTATTTGTCTGTTTTTACACTTAGTTTTACTTATGTTTTTTATAGGTTTAAGTATTTCAGGAAAGAAATGGTGCAGTATAAACATGCTTCACAATGTTAAATGTGCATGTTGAAAACAGATGCTAAATGTTAGAGATGGGAGGGAAATAGGGGCTCAGTAATATATATTTTTTTCATTTTTTTTTTTTTTTATATATATATACAGAATGGATGATATAAACAAATTACTTTTCATTCAGGTTATCTTCCATCCTAAAAAATTGATAAAGCTGGCCATTTTGTAGCATCACAATTCCAGCTTTTCCTTTTTTTATGGCTCTTGGCTAATGAATTGTATATATAACCCTCAGTCCTCTGAATTGTCATGCTTTTTAGAATGCAGTGCAGGGGCAAAGAAAGGCATCTACTTCATTAGCTTTCAAGTTAGGTAATTGAAATCCATTAGGACAATCTAAAATGGAACTGATGGTAAATATAAGTGATTTTTTTTTTCCTGTGGAAACAAGGATGGGCTCTTCAAGCAAATGTAAATCTTTATATGCCACACTGTTTGGATATGTGTGTGTGTGTGTGTGTGCGTGTGTGTGTGTGCGTGTGTGTGCGTGCGTGTGTGTGTGTGTGTGTGTGTGTGTGTGTGTGTGTGTGTGTGTAATCCGTGCAGAGAGAATAAGAGAAGGTAAAAGGGGGAGAGGGAGAGACATAGTGGGTAAAAAAAAGAGAGAGAGGGAGAAGTGAGTGCAGTAATATCCATTAGATTTATTGTGGTGCAATTCCCAGTCCCTCCAGTTCTGCCTGAGGGGGACTATATTACATTTCATCACAGTTTCATTTTCTCCCGCAGATGAGAAATGGGAGTTCTGTTGCAGTAATGTAGCATGTATGTGCTAAATCTCATCTCTAATAAAATCAAACATATCACAACTCTTGGCACTTTTGCTACAGGTCCATGACAAAATGAAACACCATCTGTTATCATATCAAGACAAGCTTATTAGAACTTAAAAATAAAACACACCAAAGGAATAACAATGAAGATAATGAATACACGAGGTAATGGGCTGTGATGGGGGATACTGGTTCTAAAGGCTGGAGATTGCTCCTTTAAATTTTAGTGTCACTTCATCCCCTAAGTGCAATAAACATACTATACTACACAAAGAAAAACTGTGGTTTCACAAGATGAAATTTCTCCAGACAAACTGTGCAGAGACAGAAAGAGTTCTGACAGATCAGTCAGCCAAAAATCACCTACCAAGAATAAAGACTAGGTCTGTTATCCTAATTATTATACTAACAGTTAGTAAAATAGCCAATTATTATTCAGAGTTGATAGACTGAAGAAATCATATAATGAAAATCAAATTACTTAAAGAAAGTTTTAGGATATTACTGAAATACTATAGAGTGGATGTGAAAGTGTCTGTTGTTTTGTTTAATATGGGTTATAGTTTAGGTTGTGCCCTAGCTTTAAACTGTGTACAGTGAGTAATGCAGAGTATGACAATTTCAAAAACTAGTGCTGATGATAAATGAAGCTAATGGAAGACAGCCTAGTTTACAATGTGAGCTTGCATGTTGTTGTGTTTCTAGTAGCATTAACATTAGAACCATGGAATCCCTCTCTGACTCTTAGTTAGAATTTATTGTTTTCTATCATTTCTGCACTCGTTCCTCTTTTCATGGGACTGCTGGCTAAACAGTTTCAGTCAGCCAATGTTTAGTTAGTACTAAGGGGCTCAAAGTGTGGCATAACACCAGCAGCAGCAATCTAAACCGTTGATACAAGGCAGAGTTACAAAGCACAGATCCATGCTTTCATGTTGTTTAATCCAAATTAAGTCTCATCAGACCGGGAAAAGTTTTCCAGCGCTCTTGTCCAGTTTTGGTGAGTTTCGTATTCCTAGCTGACAGGAGCGGTTTCCGAGTGTGGTTTTCTGCTGCTGTATCCCATCTGGTTCAAGGTTTTACATGTTGTACATTCAGAGATGCTTTTTTTGTACCCCTTGGTTGAAACAAGGGGCTATTTAAGTTACTGTTGTCTTTGTATCATCTTGAAGCAGCCTGACCATTTGACCTTTGACATCAAAAGGACATTTCTACAGAAAGAACTGCCACCGGTCACTGGATATTTTCCCTTTTTAGGCCATTCTCTGTAAACCCTATGTGTGGGAAAATCCCACTAGATCGGCAGTTTCTAAAATACTCATACAAGCCCACCTGGTACCAATAACCATGCTATTCTGATGCTTGGTTTGAAATTTTGCAGCACTTGACCCTGTCTACATTCATAAATACACTTAGTTACTGCCACAGGATTGGCTGTTTAGTTATTTCCATTAAGAATCAGTTGAACAAGCACATTTAAATTTTCAGTCCTACAAGACAGGTTTTACAAATTTTTTCAAACAATTGATGTATTACTTAACATATGCACGCCTCACTATGCTGAAAATTGAAGGCTCCGCTGTTTCGACGGGTTTCACTACATAAATATAAGTCTACGGTATCTCCACTAGTTTAATCCAATACCCACGGTGATCAGTGCAGAGTTTAACAAACCAGAAGACAAGCACAGAAGCAGAATAAAGGGGAGAAATGGCAAGCCACATAAGGTCAATATTTGCAAACTGCATAAAGATTAATAGTAGCTGGCTATTTATAAGTAGTGGTGTTGCTAAAGTATTGAGAGAGTAAGTATCTGGCTGGCAGCGGCCTCATAATGCAGCTCATTAGCCAGCAGAGCGACAGGGTCAGTTGCTTTAGATTGATATCGTGTGTCAGTATCAAATAACTGACAACAGGTGGGGGATTATAATCATGGTTGCACAACTAATAATACCAACATCTTTCCATATCAGTTACCACGTCGACAATGGACAATCACTGCTTAAGGGGGACGCGAGCTCTGTGACAGCAGCGCAATCAACGTGGACTTTAATGTCTTCGTTTTAACTGGAGCAAATCCAGTCGAAAGCATCTGATCTTCAGTGAGGGAGCAGCCATAAGGAAACAAAAGAGCAGTAGCAAAAAAAAGAAAAAAAAAGAAAAGAGAAGAAAAGGCAAGAGAGTCAGGGTGAAAATGATTTTCTCTGCTCTGCTTTGTCAATTTCAGAGTGCCCATCTCCCGATAGTCATTAAATAAGTTGTGTTGTTGTTTTAATTATCGATAGTAAAGCAATCTGTTCATAATTACAAACATTTGCTTGTGGCAATTACAAACAGTGGCTGGTAGCGGTTTAATTTGCCTGCTCTAATCTTGTCTGTAATTAGAGCACACACAAGCAGGGCACCGGAGTTGTTCAGCTCCAAGGCAAACAAGACAAGACTGAAATTCCCATTATAACAAACTGCTGACTGCCTGCGGCACGCAGACTTCCCCGCATTCAGTGTGAAACATTTGGTACATTCTAATCCATTTGTTTAGCTTTACAGTGCAATTGCACTGATGTGGCAGGTTCTCATTTCAGCTTCTCTGTAAAAAGAAAGTCAAGTGAAATTGGAAAAATATTTCATAATATTGCACCATGGCACCAACAGGGGCTACATGTGTTTATTCATGCTGAAAAAAGGACTCGTTTTACACCGTAACACCTATGTCAATATCAGCTCCAAAGTGCACATCAAGCGGGCATAAACTGGGTTATCATTATCATAGTAATAAATCAAGTTCAGTTGCTGGATGTAATAGCAGCATAACTCTGTGGAACACACATGTGATGTGACCATAAACAAAGTATCTTATAGCTTAACATTATTTAAATGGGTGTGTGTGTATGTTTTTAAAGGATTTGGATGTAGGATTAAAAAACAACTCTCCAATCGCTCTAGGAAAAGACTCTGGGGTCAGAAGCTCTCTTCAAACACTCTTTTGCCACATTCTTACAATCCATCACTGGATCACAGTGAAGATGGGAGGCAGAGAGCAAATGGTTTGACAAGGTGGGGGATGCGTGTCTATCATGTATCTACTTGGGAGTCTCCTCTCACTTGCCAAGTACATGTCAAGAAATCACTCTCCAAGGTCAGCTTGGAGATGTTGTGTCAAGCTGCGCTGGGAACTTGAGAAGATGGCAAGGAGAAAAAAGGAAAGGAGGGCCAAAGGGGGCAGCAGGGTTATGTCTGGCACAGTCGTAAATGCACTTGTGCTGTGGCAGGAATTCGAGTTGTTTTAGGGTGACAGATTAGCCCATTTGTAAATATCTATTGCTGAGTGTTTGCTTTGTTTATGAGGAAGACATCGGCTACAACCAGGACATCCAGCCAAGACCTAAATGCAGCCCCCATAGTAAACAATTAGCAGTCTACTGCAGACTGAATATGTTAGTGACACAAGCTGTTATCCTCAAGGTATGTAGGGGCCACTTGAGGATTATTTTTTCAGGGTTACCTCAGATGCCAAACTTTCCTTTCATAGCTTTCTTTAGATATCACTCTCTTCTTATACTAATATTAGCAGACTTAGAGTTTTAGCTTTAGCTATGTTTTCATTTTCTTGCCTCAGCCGTTCTATTTGCTTGGGAGGGTTGTAACTAACCTGCTGTATAAAAGTGCAGCGTGCCTCTCTTTGCTAATTTGCAAAGCAAACCAACATTTTGGGAATTTTTCTTTTTTTTTTTTGGTCCATGTTGTCTCTGGATGTTTACCAGATAAATTTTATTCAGACAGCGTCATGAAGGAAGCTGGCCTGGTTTTGTTGTTTTGGGCTCTCAACTCGGGTGAGTGCGCAGTGTAGATGTGTTTTATTTAGAGGAGTACTCATGTCAGTGTCTAGAATAGGCCTTGCATTTCTATTCTTTTTAAATATGTGTTATTTCTTTAACTAATTTTAATCCAGAGCCAGCATCATTTTAATGTTGTTGCTATTTTCTTACATTTTTCTATTTTTGGTTGATTTAATAATGTTTTTTTCTGTTTGCTACATTGGTTGTTTCATACTGGTAAGCCCACGTCTGTATTTCATTTTCCTTAAAATCAATCCATGTGGTTGATTGGTCTAAGCTGGTTTTATATTACCTAGAAATAAAGTAACTATCAAGGTTTTACATCACTGGTCATTCTAGTCAAGTTCTGGTTATTAACTTTGATAATTCAAGTGTTTGGCTGTAGGAAAGCATATTTTCAATGCTTCCTCCTTATTTTTTGTTATTATGCTGTTCAAACACAAGGTAAGATAATACATGCACACATATGTGCCTACATGTTCTCTTTTTCACTTGTGCCGTAATAACAACAATTTGAGGAGAACATCTTTTACTGTCATTACAACCCCCATTCCAGTCTATCGGAGACTCTTTTCCTCTCAGATGATAGCTATTAATTCCCTTCAGAGTCTGCTTGATGGAAGGCTAACAACATTTTATATTGTTGATACACTTCTGACTCGAGCTGCATGCTCTCAATTACAGATGAAAGATAGCTGGTAACCTGGTTACAAATAGGCTTCAGTGTTTAGATGATGTCAGGCACCTTTATCAAGGAGGGTTGAAAATAGAAAGGAAGCTGTCTATGAACCCCTTCAGCTTCCTCCAGCTCCGATGCCATCCTCCTGTAAAGAGATGGTTAACTGCGCATCCAGTCTGGCACAGTGCCATTCCAATTTGGGCTAAGTGATTATCATTCACACTGTCTCTTTGTGGAGACACCGAGCTCAGCTATCTGTGATATTCTATCCAACCCAGTCAATTAAAGGACTGATCGGTAATTGTGGTAATTGTTCAGCCCCCCTCTTGAGAGATCGTCACCAGTGTTAATTTTGGGACCCGATGTCGATTTTATTTTCTTTTAACAAAAACGTGCATTAGGTTTAGTCGAGTCGCTTTATTTGTATAGCACCTTTATTCAACAGATGTTGACTAAAGTGCTGCACATTATCAGGCACAAGTTAAAACTAAGTAATGGAGTCATTAAAACAACTATTAACAATTAATTAACAATGATATCAAAATGGGTTAATGAACAGAAGATAATAAAACAAATAAGCATGGATCTCATTTAATAGTAACCCAGTAAAGTAAGCTATGAATATTATAGTAAAGGCTTCTGAGCTGGGAACTTAAAAAGTGTGAGTTTTGATTCCTAAACTAATCAAATCTGCTGGTCATGTGACCTATAATCTAACACAAGGGCATTCAGTCACTTTTTTATAGAAAGTAACATTTTATAATTAATTCGGTTTTGAACAGGTAACCATTTGAATGAACTGCAGTCGGGATATTAGTGACTTGAACACTCCAGAGCATTACTGCAGTCCAGTCTGGATCTAAAAAACACGAATGACTTTTTCAAGAATATCAAATGAAAGGAAAGTTATAACCTTGGATAAAAGGAATTTGATCTGCAAGTCAATTGAATAGAAGGACACAAAAATAAACTTGGAAAGAATTTAGAGATGGATCAAATTTTAATTTGTGAAAAAAAGCACGTTCGTCATGCCCAAGATCTCTTTTCATTATCTGGCTTTGTAGGCTTGCATGCAGATCTTATAAGGTCAACAAATGTAATCCACTGCAGCTTTAGGATTATATCTCTCTATTTAGAAAAAGGACTGTATAGATCAAGGAAAAGAAACTTTGAAATTCATTGCATGCAATAGGGAAAAAGCTAACCGGTGTTGGATCTGTATAACCTGCCATAGCCTCAGTACCCTGGTATAAAAACAATAGTGAAACAGACATTGGGGAATATAAGCATGGCAGAGATTACAAAAAAACAGGCTTTTATGAGTGTAATATGATATACCCTGATTATATTTTTGAATTGAAATCAGTAATGGT
>VUQR01018350.1:0-12663 GCA_015108515.1 Hemichromis elongatus | reverse complement strand
AGATATAATCCACACTCTGAATTTCTACTTTTGACTGGATTTCACTTTACCCGCAGGCACACCGACTTTAGTGTCTCTGCTCATCTCCTCCTCTTTCCTCTTTCTGCCCTGCTCTGAAAAGGCAGGTCAGGCATAAACAACTTCTATCTGCTATCAAGCATCTGGTCTATCTCCTCGTGGTAGAAAGGTGTAAAGGCAGAAAAGATTTCATTGTAAAGCACTCATTCTCAGCTGAATGAACATAAATGGATGCAGCGTGGCCTAAAAGCCACAACACAATACACACATGACTGAAGGAGCAAATCCTTTCTTGCCCTGCCTGTCAGCACTGGACTAGTTTGAGGCTGTGTCCTGTAAGTGCTAACAGCATTAGTGAAAGCTCTGTATGAGATTAGAAAACAGTTTATCAGTTAGCGGGCTTTGACAGCATCTGAGGAGCTGGGCTTTGACCTCAGCCCACAGATGTGATTCTGTATCTGTAGTGAGGGTTGCCTGCAGTCTTCTTATGGCACATTTTATTATTTAATTTTTTTTAATGAAATCGACTTGCATCAGTTTAATTTAGTGCTGATGTTACCATAGTGACCAGCCATCAGGTGCCACGAACAGCAGAAAGAATTTATGACCTCCCAGTGCGTCACATACCATCTGACCCTTACAGAATCAACGGTCGCGATGACTAAGCTGCCTTGCTGGCATAAAAGCTCCACTTTGTTGTGCTCAGTCACCTCACTAAAAGTCACTGACAGCATGCGGTCATTTGAAAACTTCATGGCTGTATGCGGGTGCCTCTCAAAAAAGCACTTTTAAAACCATGGCAAATAAAATTTCAAGCCAAACTTCCAATGGAAATGAACTTCAGAAATACACTCTGTGCAAGTAAACACCCTGCTGTCAGCTCAAATTGAATACTAAGGTGCAAAATAAGCATTTGGTTTAACATTGCCTAGGTTTGTTTATTAAAGAGCAAAGAAAAAAGCACAGTCGTTGTCTGAAACAATATTCTATTGTTTCCCACTCTGTGCTCCCTCTGCATGACCCAACTCCTCTCCACACCTCTGAGATCAAACCGAGCTACCCTACGGAGGAAGCTCATTTTGGTTCTGCCAGTTATCTCATTTTTGTGAGCCATATGTGGAGGCCATAAGTGACGGTTGGCACATAATCCAACTGGTTCACCATAACGGTAAAGCTGACTACGTGCGATTCGCCAGTTGAGCTCATGCTCTATGCGTCAAGATCCCCAGATAGTAAAGTCTTTAGCTAGGGTAGAATTTCCGTCAACCACAGGGGAGCCACTTGGTTTTAACCAACCCCATTGAATGCTACCAAGGTAGTCAAATCTCACCATCTGGGTAAAGCAGAGACTTCTTTCTGACCAAGAATATCTGTCAATCCCAAATCACATTCATTTTCCAATTTTTATTATCTAAGAAGAAGGCTGGCTAGTAAGGCCCCCTGCTTCATCGTCCGTTCAGGAGTTTGATCAGCATTTGTAGTTTTGCTATGTAGTTATTTATTTCAGATATAAACTATTAAATCTAATCAAACTATATATCAAGTGTTTAATAATGCAGTAACAGTGCATGATCTAATTTGTAGAGGACTAGAAAATAGAGCTATCTAAGTGTTCTCATATGACATGACTAAATAACATCAGACCAGAATCGAAGAATTAACAGTTTTCAATTCAATTCAATTCAAATTTATTTATATAGCGCCAAATCAAAACAACAGTTGCCTCAAGACGCTTTATAGTGTACAGTAGATCCTACAATAATACATACAGAGAAAACCCCAATAATCATATGACCCCCTATGAGCAAGCACTTTGGCAACAGTGGGAAGGAAAAACTCCCTTTTAACAGGAAGAAACCTCCGGCAGAACCAGGCTCAGGGAGGGGCGGGGCCATCTGCTGTGACCGGTTGGGGTGAGAGAAGGAAAACAGGATGAAGACATGCTGTGGAAGAAACCTCTTAAATAGTAAATTGCTAAGAATTCCTAAGGACTGTTATTCACAGTAGTCACGCTAGTCGCAGTGACCAACTGGTAAGGTCGCCCAGAGATTGAACACACTTAGCATTCATCTTTCAAAAACATACACAGAAATTGATATACTGTAATGTGAAAAGTTGATTAGTTGTTGTGTACTATACAGAAAACTTCTGAAGAGCATTTGCCGGATCACCTCATAGAGCGTTGCTTCCCTCCACCTTCATAAAATTATCCGGTGCTTGTTTGTCTTAACACATCTTCCTTATTGGTATTCAGTGACAGTGTCATCAACCAACCAGGCGTCATGAATATAAGTAGCTGATATTCAAGATTATACTGATAAAAATGCAAATTAAAAGAGACACACAACTTTATATAATTCTGATATCTGCCTTCTCTCTTTTCTAATTTTCTGGAGACGAGTGTTAATATCTTGAGACATCATCCCTCTGCTGGCATCAAGAAAAGAAAGAAAAAACTAGTGACCCCTGAAGGTAACGCTGCACTCAGTGCAAAACGTCCAATTTCAGGTGAATTTTCATGTTCTTTTTTTTAACTAGTAAAAAGTTTTTCTGAAAACGATAGATGAAATTATTAAAAATTATTATTGAAAAATTATTGAAAAAAAATGTTAAGTATACATTTGCAGGCATCTCACATTTGGAGCAACTCTTGCATCCTTCACTCATCTTTCCTCCTTGGAGCCGCGGTTCTGTTTTTTCCATGCTCTGCTGTTCCCATCTTGATTTCCTCCTCCATTATCTCACCCCCACATCATCTCCTCCTTCTCTGTGGACCCCATTCGTGTCTTCTCACCCCATGCTGGTCCTCAGACTGACAGTAAACAATCGTGTTTCCCCATGAAGATGTTTGTTCCACAGGCAGTCATACCGGGGATGAGAGTAGATTCTGGTGTTATTGTACACAGCGAACACACCAAAGCTCGCGCTCCCCTGCCTCACACACCGACGCATTGGAAAACACACAATTGAAAACAATGCTTTATACTTTTTCATTATTTTAGTCTTTTTTTCCCCTCCAGTTCCCCTTTCTTGTTTCTGACTCAACAGTTCAACACATTTTTTGTGCTTCTGGCTCAGAAAGATGACTTCCTCATTCTTAATCCTACAAACAAAACCCTAAATTGGTTCCACTAAAGGCTCACATTAAACAAAAGAGCTAACCTTATTGGGCTGCTAAAAAATGCTTAGGACATGGGCTGACGATGGGAGCTGTAAAATTAGTCAGCTCTACAATGATAATATCATACTGAAGAAATAAACTGCAGAGGCAGCAGCAACTTTTCAGTCCAATTCAATTTCATTTCACTTTCATTAATATAACAACTGTTACCTTAAGATGCTTTATACGGTTAGGTAAAAACCCTACACTAATGGAGAGAAAACCTCAACATCTAACCAACCCCCTATTAGGAAAAACTTGATGACAGTGGGAAGGAAGAACACCCTTTTAACAGGAAGAAGGTTGTGAATTTAACTTCGCCACCTGGCCATGACCTTTCTATGGTAGCCAGGATAGGCTCCAGTCCCTCCTGCAACCCTGATAACAATACACGGAAGAGAAGGGGTGGATGGATATAATAGTTTAAAACTGAACAGAGATATGCAGGGTTCAGGGCTATTGAGAATAAATGTATAAATAAGAGAATTGTTTAAGACACTTTGGGTCCAAAACTGCCAAAGGCATATCCATCACAGTCTTTCATCTTTGCTAGAGTGAGCAGCAAAGACTCTGAGGGCGCTACACAGTTCAGGTGTCTTTTTTGGAGCATATCAACCAGTTTAATTCCTTCTTTGAGAAGATATCCCTATTCCCAGGATCTTAAATATCTACCCTTCAAAAGCATCAGGAGCCAGTTTATGGACTTTAAAACAGTAGTGATGTGAGCACTCCACTTGGTCCAGTTACAGTTTGCCAGAAGTACTTTGTAAGCTGCAATTGTTTTAAAAGCTTCTGGGGGAGAGTAGAGTGCAATGTGCTGCAGTAGTTAAGTTTAATTGTGATAAAAGTATAAACCTGCTTCTCAGAGTCACTGGGATAAAAGACAAACTTCAACCTTTTCATGGGGGCTTAAAATACTGATTGCTGCTTTGCTAAGGTCTCCTATGAGACTAAAAGTACTGAACCAAAGTCAAAGGAGAGAAAAAAAAGGAGTTTTTTCTTCTTCTGGTCAAATGTGCTTATGGACAATTAAGTACTTAGACAGTGAGATTAATTGGGAGGAGATTCTCTCTGTTGCTATTCTGTTTAAACTGAACTGGGAAAACATTTGGGTAAAAAGACAAAGACGTAAAGCCTTGTCAAGTGAAACACGCCAGATATGAAGCCACTTTCAACAAATAAAGTTTTAGCCATTTGTTCAAAGTCTTTAAATACTTTAGCATTCTGACATTATTACCAACATCACATCACTTGGCTGTCTGCTTGCAAGGAAAGAGCCGGGTAAACAAGAGCGGGGGTGGGAACAAGGGAATTGCTTGTAATTAAAGAATATGACATGTATCCCTCTCGTCATATGTCTTTTCTTTCTGTGATGACATTTGCCTCTCGTCCTTCTACAACTTACGTAACCATTACTCAGTGTATACAAATCTTCTATTCACAGCATTACTGTAAACTGTTTACCTTTTCAACCAGACTGCAGTCTTTTAGTGTTTGATCCAGGCTTAGAAATCTGATAGTCTAACTCAGGGGTGTCTATCCAACCGTCTATTGCAGGGGTCCCCAACTCCAGGCCTCAAAGACCGGTGTCCCTGCAGGTTTTAGACGTGTTCTTGATCCATCACAGCTGATTTAAATGCCTAAATGACCTCCTCAACATGTCTTGAATTTCTCCAGAGGCCTGGTAATGAACTATTATGTGATTCAGGTGTGTTGACCCAGGCTGACATCTAAAACCTGCAGGACACCGGTCCTTGAGGCCTGGAGTTGGGGATCCCCGGTCTATGGCACCTGAACCAAACCGCAGACTTTATACAATCAATGGATGTAGCATCTGAGTCTGAAATGTTAGGCGCCTTAACTTTCTATTTTTCAGATGGGCAGCAGGAGATGTCTGGATATAAAATAATCCTAATCTTCACTAGTTTTTGAGTACCTTCCCAGTGACTTATTAGTCTTTACCACAAGCATTCAAACATGCTTTCAGATTAACAAGTTCAACCACTGCTGCCAATCTCAACATGAACCAAGTAGTTTCAGTTGGGTTAACATATGTTAACTGGAAAGACACTTCACTCTCAGATTGCTGGTTTAGTTGTGATTGGTATGGTACTTAAAAGTAAAACGGAAGACAGAGTCTGCAGCTTTCAGGCTCCCTTTTGTGCTTACACGACGCTCTACATTTAATCGTTAATTTGTACTAATCTCTGGGTTGTCTGATTGTTGGTTTGAGGTTTTTCTTGTATGCAGGGTCTTTACATTACAATAAAAAAGCATCTTGCTGTGATTTGGCCTTATTTGAATTGAACTGAACTGAAGTAAATTAAAGTTAACTGAAAAAAGACATATAACTAAGTGTTCCTTTTAGGCCCTCTTAATATAGATATTCCTTGAATGTCCTAAATGGTATACCGCTAAGTTCAATGCTGCTTTTAACACACTAATCTTTTTTTTTTCAACTAACTTTTTTTATGAAGACACTTGCACTTCATTTGAACATTTTTTGCCTTGAGCCAATTCTCTAGCTGATCTCCAATTGTGGCAGCTGACAGGATCGCTAAAAGATCTGTCACTCAAATGCAAAGCCTCGATATCCCGATGGAAAGGCTGCTGCTGCCTATGTTGGACATCTGTCACCATCTCTGTCAAGTTCTCTTTTCCGTCTCCAACTCTGTCTCCGTCATTTTTCTTCTCTGTCAGTTCAACTAAATAAAAGTGTTCTTCTCCTTATCTTTGCCTTTCTATCCCTTTCTTCTCTACATATCAAGCCTTCTGTGAGCTGGAGCTTCTTCCGTGATGATAAGATGAAGTCTGTCCAAAAGTGTGATGCATTATTTATCCCAAATTACCCACAGAGATTGAGCAGTGCTTTGGCTGTCTGCTTGCAAGTCTTGGCACAGGCAAAAATAAGGGGCAAATAGGAATATCATATAATCTAGGAAAGAGCCGGGTAAACAAGAGCGGGGGTGGGAACAAGGGAATTGCTTGTGATTAAAGAATATGACATGTATCCCTCTCGTCATATGTCTTTTCTTTCTGTCATGACATTTGCCTCTTGTCCTTCTACAACTTATGTAACCATTACTCAGTGTATACAAATCTTCTATAAAATTTAACTGACGTTTCCTTTAAAGATTTGCATTAGACACTCTCTGATCACTATAATGATCAGGGCACAGGCTATTCTGATCTTCAAATACTTTGATTTCCTCAAGGAAAATTAGTGGGGGAGCAGGAAGCACCATACTTCTGGCACTGCAGGTGAAAATTATGAGAGTGAAATAACTTCTAAACAATGGACAAGTCTCTGTGTTCATGTGATTGCGCTCGAGTATGACAGCATAAAGTGAGTGAAGTGTAAGGAAATTAATTTATAACAACTCAGTGACTCTTCTGAATCATTAGCTTGCTTTCAAGGCACCACACAAGCAAGGCTACATCATACAAGCCCCCACCCCCAACCACCAAACTAGCTTCAATTTCTCCATCTTACTGCTTCTGTCAACCTTTCTTGATTCTTTTTTCTCTCCCTTGTCACCTTTTCTCTCTCCAGGATTTGTTTAAATGTCAGTATCTTTTAATTAACTCGCTCTGTGGAGGGAGCGCCATACAGCATCTGAATGTGTTCTGGATTTTTCCCTTTCCTCCGTCACTCACTAGACAGTGAACTGAAACATCATCTTGTCGGTGTGAAATTGAGAACATGTAACAAATTCTCAGTCCTAGTTTGTCACATGTTGCCACTTGGGAATGAAACCTTCCCCATCATATTTTAACATGCCATTTCCCAAGACACCAAGACACTGGAACTCAAATTTTCAAAGTAAGTAACAAAAGAAAAAAAAAAAACCCTACACAAGTCCGCATGTTTTGTCCCTCTAGCGAGTTTTGACAGCTGGGTACAACCAGGACCTTCACTCCCGCTTGGCATCCACTGCACGGATCCCATACAGCCAATCTAGTTATTTGGGGATGGGCTTAAGCGGGGCAACCATGCCCGCAGGCCCCTATAGCAGGCCTGGACCCAGGGTGGGACCCTGGCAACCCTGTTCTGGGCAGGGGAAACTTGGTCCCTTGCTCCCATAGTCTTCAAAAGGGTTTTCTATACTATTTTTAGTCTTGCTGATTCTTCAGGACCAATTTGCTTTCCTGTCGAAGAAGAATCTAGGGGCAAAAACTCCCAAGAACATAGCTCTTAGGATAACTTAGGCACATAAATCCTTCTATCAAAATATGTTTTTTAGCATGTCATCTGGAACATTGTTAAATTGACCACAGCAATAACACATGGGTAAACCATCCAAAATCAGCATGCATAACAGAGCTGCTATTCCTCCAAACACAATGGAGTCAGCTGAGAGAGGTCAGGGACTTAAACAGAATGCCTCTGGGCACCACCAAGTTGAGTTGTCCTCTCCGTTACATCTCGATAACCCTCGGAAGAGCGTGGCATCTTTTTATACGGTGCTGCCCCTATGGCCTAGACTCAGAAAATTGGCAGAAAATAGATGAATGGAAAGAGGTCCGCATTTTGAAGTAGGTGGTGTGCCGTAATCACATAACATTCAACTAGAATTTTTGTGGGTTGATTGGGGGGGAACTCGTGGTTTGTATTGCAAATATAAAATGATAAACAACTGTCAAAGGTTAAACTTTGTCTGCCACAACCTTATCCTACTTGCTTGGTTATCGTGGTTGGTAAGCGCTGGGACAACAGTTTTGCCCACAGTCCCATCGTGCTTCTTTTAGACACTATACTATGGGACTGCCCTGTATGCTGGAAAATGACATTTAAGGGTTGCCTAGTGTGTCACTATGTGAAGCCAAAGGATCCTAACTACATCCTGGGTTGGGAGTGAGAACAACCTCATTAAATCATCAAATAAGCCAGAGAAATGCTTTTTTAAAAGGGTAGACTCGTCAAGTTTCAAGTTTCATGACTGCTTCAGCGAGCTTATAGCAGTTGCTGTAAATAGCACATGGCTAAAACACTGGAGAATAATAGAGAGGAATTAAGTTAGGGCAGCCAGTTGACTTCTGACTATGTTTAAATTTCAGCGTGGGAATCTAATAATCAATATATCACACGACTGATATGTAGTGTTAGGAAAGGAGTAATTTGAAACAAATGCCCAACTCATTTTCAATTCTGTTTTATTTGGATCTTTCATTTAGTCCCGCTACTGGTGCAGAAGCAATGCAGCTTTTACAGAGAGACTAAAGCTTAAGACAGAAGGGTAATTTCACTGAGATATGGATATTCAATAAAAAGTGCTGAAAGGCTATTAAATCCAATTACCTTCCTCAAGTTGTATCAAGAACAAAGTGAGTCCTTATCATTGAATTGGCCTTATATCATTTTACATCAGCACTCTCCAATGTCAGTGAGGAAACCATTGATTCTTCACTTTAAAGCTAAAATCTACAGTGACTACATTTAAACACCGCCCACGTAAAAATATACACCCTAAACACATTTTGTTCTTTAAGCCATTTTTTATTTCTAATCTCTTATTTGAAACAGGCAGTACTGATCCCGTGCCATACCCCAAACTTTCTAATGTAATTAGCCATGACGAAAATCTCCCTCTGAAGAAAAAAGACTGGACTTTGTAATCATCTCTGTCCAAATCTCAATGAGAATTTCATTGAGTGAACTGAAGGAACACCTGACACAACAGCCACAGCTCTCACTGCATCCATTAGCTGGGTAGATAAATTAAAAACACAGAACAACAGCACGACTCTACATTAAAGCTTGGCGTGTTATTACTGAGCTGTAATATATATAGTCAATTATCAGGTTTAAAAGACCAAAACCAAGTTGTCCACATTATGTTTTATTATCCTTATGAGTGCCGTTCTTTATGTTAAGCTTGTTAAAGTGTCCCCGCCTCACTGATGCAGATATCGCATAAAGATTAGACAGAGAAATAACACCAACACACGGCATGGTCTAAAGCTGGTTAGGCTGGCTAGGTTCATTAGGATTACCACCAGAATCTTGTGAGGCTTGTACTTGGAAAGACCTGTATATTTTACAAAACACTGAAGCTCTAATGCAGGGGTGGAAAAGTCCAGGCCGGTGTCCTGCAGGTTTCAGATCTCACCCTGGGTCAACACACCTAAATCAAATCATTAGTTCATTACCAGGCTTTCAGAGAACATGTTGAAGAGGTAACTTGGCCATTTAAATCAGCTGTGTTGGGTCAAGGAAACATCTAAAACCTGCAGGACACCAGCCCTCAAGGCCTGGAGTTCCCCCAACCCTGCTCCAATTGATGACACTGACAACAGCAAGACTGAAATCTCCTTGAAAATTGCTTCTACATTGGACCTGTGGGGAAAATGGTTCAGTTACCTCTCTTCTCTTCGGCTCGCCATATAGCGCATGGCAATGCATCTGTATATTCCTGCTAGGGGGAAGCCTGGGCAAGGGGAACTTGGAATGGAAATTCAGAGGTCACAAGCTTCACACATTAAATTTAAGCCACATAATTTCCTTAGGAATAAATAAAGTATTCTGATTCGGTATCGTTTGCTTGCAGCGAGTTTGGATGGACTTATCAACAAATATGCTGATTATGAATTCTGAGGTAATATTGAGTTTAGACAAGTGTAAGAAAGTAAAAAGTTACTTACTTACTTACATTATATTACCAATATTACCTCAGAAATCAGAATCGGCATATTTGTAAAACCTTACTTACAGGAAGCAAGGTTAAATCAATATCTGTTTGAAAAAAGGAAGAAGCAAATGCTTATTAACGTTCAGCACTATTTAGCTCATTATATGTATGTATCTGCTTTGATTATGTAATCGAATATATACAAGATGCACTATAAATAATTATGTCTACTACACAGTCCCTAGTTATATTAATGTAGACATCCTTATAGATTGATCTATTATTATGTAGCTAGACTAGACGAGACAATATGCCATTACACTTAATTATATGCATTTAATGTACATTAAAACTAGCGAAATATTTACCACCTCGCCTCATTCATATACTGCTTTAAGGGGCGGCCATTGTTACATAGATAACCATCTGGAAGCCAGAATACAAAGTTTACAAGTTTTTAAATTTGAAAAAGTAAATGTTTAAAGTAAGGATTTTATAGCTTGTTTGATATATTTCAAGCTACTTAAAAAACTTGTTTGCATCTCTGATGCACCACTAGTGGCACCGTGGAGTATATCCACCAACAACAAGTCATGGTAGGTGCAGTTTTGTGACATAGGTGCTGCATTCACTGCTTCAGACTTTACACACACTGACAGCTCATGTGAGAGGAGACAGGCTTAAAAACTGACCTGAACAGTGATAAGTCAAAACATTTGCCTTTCTCTTTTGATTTGAAGGCTTTGTTGCGATAAATGAACCATGCAATCGTTGATCACTGTGTCGTTTTGGCCTCTTGTGAATATTGTGTGGGCACTTCATGTATATAACATTCAAAACCCGGCTTTTGACAGGCGTAGCACTATCTGACACGACCCCTTGCTTCTGTTCTGACTTAAAGCTGCCTTTTAAATTGAGTAGTACTACAGTCGGTGGACTTGGAGCCAATGTGGCATTCACTGTGTGGATGAACACTCTTTGCTCCATCACCCACACTTCAATTCTACATAACAGAGACTAGACCATTCATTAACTTCCACTGAACTGCTGATTTGGAGAAGGAGGAGGATGAATGAGAAAGCATAAGTCAGAGTAGGGCAGAGACAGAGAGAGGGAGAACCTGCATAAGTGTTAGAAGTGATCGGCCAGTAAAGCCTTTTTAATGCCGCTGTGATTTAAAGCCAAGCCTTTTTCTCACTGCCGGTGGTTAGAAGGAGAATAAAGTCTCCTTAATCATTTTCTTAATCGCCCGCTCACAGGTATCCACATACGCTCACCCAAAACCACACACCGCTTTGAATGACATTTTTATTGCATGTTTGACATGGTTACTTTTATTCTTCTGATAATGCCAGAGTGCTTCCTTCTGGTTTAGTCTTTTTCAGACTTTGATGTCATCCTTTCATCCCCTACTCTTATCATTTTTCATCTTTTTTTAAAACTTTTTATTGTTTTCACCCTTTTTCATTTTATATAAAAGATGGATGTGGTGACACCATCCATGTGATGTTGCTACGTCATTTGTATATGTGTGAACACCACCATCTTGACTTTCTGGTGCCATAAGTAGTCACATTTAAATCAGGTAGAAATTTAAATTATCAGCTAAGAGTAGCGTGTGTGGTTAGCTAGCTGGATCTATACACTGTAATGCACTGGGTGTACGACACACAAACACAAACAGTGGTAAGTTATAAACCCACACTGCACTTCACTGTACTGAAACAAAGCACAAACTTCTTGGAAGACTTTAATACTTGTCACACACTTTTAATAAAACTTCAAAAGGCACCAACACCACAAACTTTGTTTTTTTTTTAAATTCCCTCCACATAGCTTCATTATAGAGGCAAAAATTAGCTATTGTTCCAGACTGTAAAAATGGTCATTTCTGCTATTAAAAGAAGAAGGCTGCTGAGTCTACGGGGACTTGTTTCACTTGCTTTTGTTTCAAGTGACTCCTTGAGGAAATGCAATTTTTAACCCGTGTCCTTCATTTTCAGCCCTAGGAGATACCACTTGGTTGTGTGTCTTAACCCAAACCATAATGTTTTTCTCAAACATATTCAAACTGAGTAAAAAAAAGTGATAACAATCCCAGATAAGACCCAGATCACCATCTACTGATTGTAAATATATGTTGAGAGTGTTTGTAAGGTTGCTAATGTGGATTTTCAGCCTCTGCTGTTTTCATGAAAACTCCAATAAACCTAATAAAAATTCCAATAAAATGCAGGTGCTTATGCTGTGTCAGTAAATGAGAAAAATCTGACATGCAGCAAATAATAATAATTGCCATACTAATTTTAAAAGCAGGGCTCGCAAAATCGCTAGCCCGACGTCCCGGGGCTAGCGATATTTCCAGTCGGGCTACTAAAATCTATCTCAGCCCTGCCCGTCGGGCTATCATAGGAAGTAAAACTATATGTCAATGCCTTTGCTTTCTTTGGCAAATGTAGCTGAGTAATTATGTCATTGGCATCGATGAGCCTCTGCCAATATGTGCCATATTGAAATCGTGTTTGAATTTGCGCTTGTTTTTTACCTTCAGTTTCACTTTGCGATTGCGCAAACTGTGTATAGAGTGGCAGTACTGATTGGTGAGTGACGATTAATTGCGCACCAATTCCTCTGCAATCCTGTTATCATTTGCAGCAGCGACAGGTAATAAACCAGTCCTCATTACAGAACAGTGCTTTTTAATGAATGCAGCACATAACTTTACATCGTAGAGGTAACAGGGAGTTATCAGTTAGCCGTCTTAACTATATTCTAACTCTACAATTTCCCGACTGCACTTTCCTCTTATTTCACGACACCACCCTCTAGTGGTGCAATATGGTATAGTCAGACAGG
>VUQR01018347.1:5021-29338 GCA_015108515.1 Hemichromis elongatus | reverse complement strand
GAAACGCCTTCCGGTTCGAGGCAGAGCAGTTCCCGTACCAGACTGTTATACAGTTGGTCAGGATGCTCTCGGTGCAGCGGTAGAAGTTCACCAGGATGTCTGAGGACAGGTGGTTCTTCCTCAGAGTCCTCAGGAAGAAGAGGCACTGGTGATCCTTCTTGACCAGCTTGGAGCAGTTGGTCGTCCAGGTGAGATCCTCGGAGATGTGGACTCGCAGGAACTTGAAGCTGCTCACCCGCTCCACGGCCGTCCCTTTAATGTAGATGGGTGGATGTGGGTCAGCATTCCTCCAGTAGTCCACGATGAGCTTCTTGATCTTCTTGGTGTTGAGCAGCAGGTTGTTGGTGTCGCACCACATCGCCGGACGATCCACCTCCTCCCTGTAGGCGGACTCATCGTTGTCATTGATGAGGCCAATCACCGTGGTGTCATCAGGAAGTCCAGTAACCATTCACACATGAGGGAACTGATGCCTAGGTCTGTCAGTTTCCTGATGAGCTGTGAGGGGAGGATTGTGTTGAACGCTGAACTGAAGTCTGTAAACAGCATTCTGGCATAGGTGTTGTTACTGTCCAGGTGTGAGGGGACAGAGTGCAGCGCGATGGAGACTGCATCCTCTGTGCTCCCGTACTGACGGTATGCAAATTGGTGGGGGTCCAGGGTGGGGGGGAGACAGGATTTGAAGTGTGCTAGGACCAGCCGCACTAAGCACTTTGTAATGATGGGGGTGAGGGCTATTGGGCGGTAGTCATTGAGGCTTGATGGGCTGGAGTTTTGGGTATCCTGCTCAACACTGCTCCTACATCAGGAGGGAAGAGAGTCAGTGGTTGGTGGTCCGGAGTCACGTCTGCTTTAGTCGCAGTAGTTGGATTCCCTCGCGCAAAACGAGCATAAAAGTTGTTGAGCTCGTTGAGGAAGGAGACATCATAATACTTTATTGATCCCTCATCAGTTTATGCTGCTGCAGAACAAAGATTAACTATAAAAATAGACGTGGTTGATTGAGTATTGATTATTATCAGGCTATATCTGTTTTTTTTTAAAGACAAACTAATTTGATTTATTTATTTTTGACGTTTCAGTTCCGACTCCACACGAATAGGGGGCGGTAATGTACCATTTTGCTGTTTGCCAACCGCAAATAAATGACGAAGAAAAAGAAGAAGTAGAAGAAGAAGAAGAAGAAGAAGGAGAAAAAGAACAAGAACCAGAACCAGAAGCTGAAGCGGCCGCTGTCAACACACTCGCAGTATTTGACGGTCACCCGGACGGTCAGTAAACCATGCGTGTGTTCTGTAAGAGACCGGGGATTTATTCACACATATGTCAGCTCGCCGGTACACAGTTCATCATGGCGACACAACAGAGGAAGAAGGATTTGGCGAACCAGGTACGAGCTGAGTCCAGTATGACTCTACATGATGCTAATGTTGGACACGAGCCACACTGACAGAGACCTTTATGTCCTCTGTAGTTTTGGAGATTGTCTCACCTCCCGGGGCTTCGTCCATTCATTAACCACGCGCTGCATCCGGTCTGCCTGCCGACAAACAACGTGAGTTCAGCTGTGACTGATTGGTTTAAAATGTCACACTGTGAACGTTTGTAGTTATCACCGAGCCTGCTCCGATTATCTACGAATGTTTGATCTGACGGTCCCTCCACACACACACACACACACACACGCACACACACACACACACACACACTAAACCGTCTTTTTTTTTACTATGTAACAACTCAAAATGAATTGTATCTAAGTGAGACAGCCTGTTGTGTGGCCTGTTTGCTGGTGTAGGAGTTTTCAAACCATGTCTTCAGGAAAAGAAGCAGTAAAGCAACTCGATACACTATAAACCATATAAATGTAAAATCCTGCTTCAATGATCACAATTAGGAATGATCAATCCGTAGAAAATGTTGTCCATCAGTGATACATGGATGAATGACATTGCTGCACATGTTTAAGGTTAACGTTGTGCTTATTTCACATGCATTGTTGTAGCTGTCCTATGAGCACCACTACCACAGAGTGTTAGGACCACATCAAACTCAAAACTACTTTAACCCTTCGACACTCAGTGGTCCCTGCAGTGGTCCCTACAGTGGACCCTACAGTGGACAGCTATCCAAAGGCTGCTTCCTTGTATTTGTGTCAGTGTTGATGGTATGCACATAGATCGCTACATGGGACAGTGATGTGTCGCTCCATACGCTGCCACCCACTGGTCGTTTAATGTTACTAAAAATGTATGATGTGTTTCATTGTAATTATTGTTATTTAACCCTGTCACGCATGAATTATGACAACCTCAATCAGGGTTTTTTTCTTAAGTGTTTTTATTCATCTTTTCATGCCTAAAGATGAATAAATTAAGAAAACAATCCTGATTGAGGTTGTCATAATTCATGCCTGAAAGGGTTAAAGTTTACATTTTGAGATAATCTCCACATCTAAACGATTGATGTTGTTGTTTAGAGTCACACAGCTGCGAGGCTCCTAAACCTGCTACAAAGGCCTCGTGTAGATGAGTTAGTTCAACTACTTGATCAGTTGTCTTGTAATACAATAAACATCCTCTTTATTGCATGAGTGTGTAACTGTCGACATTCTTGAATGTGTTTTTGAACAAATGTTTGACAAGCCTGTGAAATCCAGTTAAACTCTGCCAGAGGCTGCTGGCTCAGCCAATCACAGGACCCGAATCCAACTGGAAAATCTATGAAAAGACCTGACACTCGGTGTTCATAGCAGGGACCCACAGAACCTTAGAAGGCTGTCTGTGTGAAGAAGTGAACAAAGTTTCATAGAGAGCCTAACGGTTAGAATGAGCTTATGTCTCAATCCAAGATCAGTGAGTGCCTTGCACCTCCAAATGCAACACTTTAAGGATAAAGTATGTGTCACAAATGGTTCCCATCATTTGATTTTCTTGATCTGTCTTCACGTGGGAAAATATTTGACCTTTAAAGTTTAAAGTTGGCCATAAATACTCTACAAGGTGCATAAATGTCAGAAGCAGCTGAGCATAAAACTGGACTAGGAGAAGAATAACCAATAAGTCTGTTGCTCTTTTCTGTTTCAGTGGTTTGGGAGCAGAGTTAATGGTTGCAGGTGGAGCAAAACCATCTACTTGAAATCACAGATTCAGAACAAAGTCACCCTCGTACATACAAGGTAACCAACAGTTTAGTTTTCTCCTTGAGCATCGCTTAAGCTCTGTCTACTTGAACTAATTTATACCTTTTTGTCGTTCTATAAAGTGAACTGTCTGTAGCAGCGTATGAGAAGCTGGCCGATGAGACGTTAGATGCTCTGGCTGATTACTTTGAAGACCTCACAGATGAAGCTTTTACTGGGGCAGACTATGATGTTGTCTTCTCTGTAAGTCACTCTGTGGATGTGCTAAAGTTTGCTAACTGTTAAGTGAACTTCAGTGGTAGCTGTAACAAGTAATGGTAGAATCGTCTAAATGCTTATTTACAGAAACTAAATGATGAACGCATGATTAAAGTGGGGCTGCCACTAATGATTACTGTGATAGTCGACTAATCAGATCACGAGGCATCCACTCGACAGCGTACTGCTCATTGCCCTAGCATGCATCTGCTCTCATAAACCTATCATTAGCTTACAGCTTGAAGTGGACGATGTGCCGGCTCTTGTGACCCCTGACCTCCCGGTCAGCTATGGAGCTGGTGGGTAACAGACCGCTCTGAACACGTCGGAGCACTTTAGCTAATATGTGATGTCCTGATAAACCGAGCAGATAGTTGAAGTTCACACAGCTACATTCTCACCTGGAAATATCTGAAAAGTTTATTTTGTGACCCAGAAAGAGTAATAAGAGTAATACTAGAGAATGCATTTTCTGAAGAAACTGCAGCGTGGATGCTCACAGGTGAACGATTTTACGCTCAAAGGAATTCTGGCGCTAAACTGTGGACAGAGGAGCAGCTGAAACAGAAGTTTTTAAGATAAATCTTGGCTGAGTGACAGACAGAGCTCATTAAGCAGGCAGGTGTGAGCCTGGTTGCTATGGCGACTCCAGCCTGTGGCACCAGACAGACATGCACCTCTCTGCTGCTGCTTTAAATAAATGGAAAAGTGAAGCCGAAACAAAGTGGTCTCATGAAAAAGCTACAGCTTGTAATGACAAAATTCTTTCACCGTGAGCGCCAGCAAAGTCCAGTGTACCAAATTCTCTGTTTTTATGCTTATCGAGATTAAATTAAAGAAGAGAAAAGTAGAAGCAGTCATGTCCAAAAGAAGAGGAATCTAACGGTGGTTGAACGGTCTCTCTACGTCGAACGGTGTCGGAGGAGATTGGTGCCAAAAAACGTACGGAATAAATAATAATAAAAAAAGAAGAACAATACTGTGGATGCTTTACTGAGCATCCACACTAATTAAAACTAAGTATCTGCCGCCATTGTTGGAAACTAGAATCGGCTGGGCCACGCTATGAATTCTGGGATATGGTGGGCCACGAAGGATACACCCGACCCATCCTTCAAATCAGGGGAAAAGGAGGACGCATTTGTCGGCAGCGTTTGAAGGAGTCTATGACTTTGGACAGCCTTCGTCGCATCGCTGTGACATAATCGGCCTACAAATGTGGCCTCAGGAGGAGGCGCCCCCAGTGGTGACTTTGGGTAATCTCACAGAACGTGCTCCTGGGACTTGCTGTGGAGTGGGTGGGAGGTCTTGAAGATGGAAGTCACTGAGGTTACCACTTCTGACTCCATGTAAGAGTGGATGATGTCAACCATGGGGGGTCACAGAGAAGGTAGACAGGTGGACACAGAGATGCACCTGGTGACCTGAGACCAGGAGGAGGAGCATTGTTCCTTACAGCCATACTAAAAGCTTGGCTGATTATGTGAAAGACTGAACGAGCTGTTCAAACCTGGAACTGCTACATCTGAACATGAGGACTCGCCTGCCTGCCCAAACGTATGCGCGCTGTGTTGCCTTGGGGATGTCATCATCATCTGCATGTGTGTAATAACTCCGTGGGACACTTTCTCTGCAAATCCCATCCAATGGGACGGCTTCCTAGGGCTGTGCGATATGGCCCAAAATTCATGTCTGGATATTCTTTATCTGGATGGCGATGTACGATATATGTCTCCATATTTTTTTAAAGCCATAAAGTAAGAACAAAAAGAGAGTTCTTAGTCAAAGTTGTCTCATGTTGTTTCTGTGCATAACACAAAACTCACAATTGTGCAGTCAAAATGTAAACTACAAAGACACTGAGCATCATAACAAAGACAGACAGATCTTTGAGCACCGTGTGCCACATAAAATCATTTTGAGGTCAGTAAACACACCCAGAGTTCATACATAAGGCGCTCTGTCGATATATGAGAAAATTCAAGGACTTCAGTGTAAGGTTTTAGTACAAAAAATACGCTATAGGAGTTTTGTAAGGTGGTTTGTTTCAGCGCCCTACACACAAGCAGGGACACAGTCTAGACCAGCGCTTCTTAAACATGGGGCCGCTGCCCGTTTTTGGGCCCCGAGCCGCGCCTCGAGGGCCGCAAAAATATTTTAGTTTCCCACCTGTGGGCCGCGAGGGCTGCAGGACATAAGTTATTAATTGAAGACACCACCCAACACAATCAGTCTGTCCTGCATGCCACTGCAGCCATACGTGACACTGCCTCACACACTTGGGAGGATTTTAATGTAATAATTGATCATATCAGAGCTCATATCCTGCTCCCATCCCCAGATCCTACTGAACCACCTAGATGTTTGTCCCTTCTCACCCATTACAAACCAGTCTCATTGTCCCGTCTAACTGCTATAATGACGCTGGTGACACCAGCGACTCTCCCTATGAATATGGAACCTCCACCGTTTCTCAGAGATGTGCTGAAGACAGGTGGTCCTAACATCCTCGCTCATGTTAATAGCAGCGTCTGAACTGGAACTGTTCCTCATGCTTTTAAACAAGCTGTTGTCCTGCCGCTTCTAAAAACACCAATTAAACCATTTGGAGCCGTGCGTCGGCCTTCACGGCTCTGCTCTGAGATGCTTTGGCTCTTACAGAGCAGAACACTCTGGGTGATGCTGGGTAACTAATATCTCCCTATACTTGCTGCCATTTTTCAGAAACATCAAATGTATTATCACTGTTCTGCAGATTATACACAACTGTGTCTAAAACCAGGTGTTGATGGTACATCTGGTAAGTTGCTACAGTAATTTTAAGGCTTTTGCAGACGGGTAAGAGAGCCGTAGTCATTAAAATCAAACAGAAAAGGATGAATTATTAGACATTTGGTCTGAAACGCTTTGATAGATGAATCGTTTGTTCTGTGACAGAGTGGTGTTCTGACAGTGAGGCTGGGAGGAGACCATGGCACCTACGTGATCAACAAACAGACGCCAAACAAACAGATCTGGCTTTCTTCTCCCACCAGGTATGACTGAAGCTTCCATCACTTCATGGTAATACAAGTAAACGGAACCTAAAACTATCTCTGTTACAATAATAAACCGTTATGAGTCCATACAGAGTGATGTTACTTCCCTCTTCCTTTACAGCGGACCCAAGCGCTATGACTGGACTGGTGAACGCTGGCTTTATAGCCATGATGGCGTCAGCCTTCACCAGCTGCTTTCTGAGGAGTTCTCCACTATCTTCAACAAGAACATCGACCTGTGTGACCTGCCCCATTCCTAAAACCCTGTTTAGAGGATTCACAGACTGAATATGTGTACAGTTTCCACTCTCTCTGTCAAACAAAGAAAGTAGTGAACGTTTGAATAACTAGTTTCTGTTTCACTGTGTCAACCAGCCGACTGACGTCATCACGTGGAGCCTGTTCACCAGTCGTGACACTAACTGGCCACTTTATTAGGTACACCCATTCAACTGCTTTTTAACACAATATCTAATTGTGCCGTTGCAGCAACTGATTTAGGCGTAAACATGCTCTGAAATGTAAATCCAGGATCAGAACGTGGTAGAAAGGAGACGTAAAGGCCTTTTGAACATGGCACAAGTCTGATACCATGTCAGTTTGTATAAATGTATTTGAGAAAGTGCTCTTCATCTGGGGTTTGGCGCAGCAGCTTTATTCATTTAACCTTCTGATCCACTCATCTGCTGGTGGTTGAATTTCCAGCCAAGGAGCTGATGTTGGTCCAATGGAGCTTCAGTGTTTGTTTACAGCTCCAGATCCAGCTGTCAGCAGGTCAAATGATGTTAGCCATCTGTGTCCAGCAGCCTGTATCCAGTTTGAACATTACTGACATGGATCAGTGTCTCTGTTCACTGGAACATGGAACTGTTGGGTGACAAAGACAGAGAGGACGAGGACGGCAAAGAGAAATGGGCTGATACAGCTGAACCTTCTGTTTTACCCACGTTTACTGATGATGACTGTCATCCACCCCCAACCTGCTCTTATAATAATTATTATAAAATTATGTTTGTGTTATTTTCTAGTAGTGAGGACGATGGAGGGTGGGCCATTTATATGGATACACCGTAATAACATGGGAATGGTTGGTGATATTAAAGTCCTGTTTGTGCCACATTAGTATATGTGAGGGGGCAAACTCCTCAAGATGGGTGGTGACCATGGTGGCCATTTAGAAGTTGGCCATTTTGGATACAACTTTAGTTTTTTCAATAGGAAGAGGGCCATGTGACACATCACACTTATTGGTAATGTCACAAGAAAAACAATGGTGTGCTTGGTTTCAATGTAACTTTTTAAACAAAACTTATTTAAGCAGCTTTTCGTGTATTTCACATGTGCTTTGTGTGATTTCCAGTAGCACACTTAAACAATACCAGTGGATAGTACGGTTTACAGGATTCACTCTGAACGAGACTGTGGGGCTTGAATGCGTCTTTCAGAACATCACAGTTCTGTACCTGGGCCAGCTCAAACTGATAAAAGGCTGGGCTTCATCGATGTCGGCAACAAAGGGGTTCTGGAAAAGACAGATTTCTTTTGCATGAACGTGTAGTTGACGGAATCGCACACCGAACTCCGCCTTCAGCGTTTCCAGTGCTTCCACACACTTTTCAGCTGGGAACGGGGCCGCTGGGTTCTCTGCAGAAAGGGTTTGGGTAGCAGGGAGATGGGTGAAGTTGTGCTTTTTCACTTGATCCAAAAGCAGCGCTAGTTTCAACTCGGATGCTTTTATGTGGGAACACATGAGTTTCCCCTGACCTTGTAGCTGCAAGTTAAAGCCATTCAGCATTTCTGTCACATCTGTTAAAAACGCGAGGGTCATTTCCATTCTGGGTCGATCAGCTCTGGGACCGTTTTGCCTTTTGAATGAAGAAATACGTTAATTTCAGGTAGCAGCTCGTAAAAACGCCTCAAAACTCTGCTGCGGCTCAACCATCGGACCTCTGTGTAGTAAAGCACATCTCCGTACGCAGACTCCAGTTCAGACAGGAATTGTTGGAACTGCCTGTGTTTAAGTCCATTTGCTCTGATGAAGTTTATGACAGAATCCCACTTCAACACTTTGCAGCACAGTGCTTGCTGGTGAACTATGCAGTGGACTTGTAGCGGAGCGGTGAGACCTCGTTCTTCCATCTCCCGGTTCACGCGTCCTATTAGGCCCCGAGATGTGCCCACCATACACTTTTTAGCTTTGAGATGTTGTCTGCTCACATTTGGCCTTCTGGGCAAAGTGAGGTTGTAGTAGCAACATTTTTTTTTTTTTGCGTCGTTCACAATTCGAATCGAATGAGCTTTATTGACATGAGGAAACATTTCCAGGGGTTCAGTCGGGTAGGCCCACTACACCCCAGTGTTCTGTGGGTGCGCTGGTGTCGATCGCGTGGCCACACTCAAAAAATAATAATGCGTCTCTAATATTGTTCAGGGGGCCGGGTCCGGCCCACGGGCCGTAGTTTGGGGACCACTGCTTTAGTATTTCAATTAGGTTAAAAAGAGAATGTCCACAATTAAGCTTTTAATGCAGGATGTTTTATTAATGCAATTTTTCAGGACCAAATCAAATAATAAAAATAAAATCACTTGAATCATGCTTACTCTGCTGATTTTGTTCTGATCTTTTGAAGGAGACAGATTGAGAGAAATGGTCACGGTGGCCACGGACACACTTATCTCTGCGTTCCAAGTGCAAATCCTTAAATTTATGACCCAATATGACAAAAATCATTAAACCAGTTTGTGGGTTCAGGGGGTGTTTGGGGGCTCCTCTAGCATCGCTAGCATCCACACTGTGGGCCTAGAGATGTCCTAAGAATCTTAATGATGGTTCTGTGACTCGAGTGTTTGCCACACACAGTGTCACTGCAGACCAGGGCACTGACAGTTTTGACCTTTTTATCTTAACTATGCAGACGGGTGCAGCTTCCCCCGGCTATAACCTGTGGAAAGGGTTTACTGCTTCATTCACAACAATCCTTTTAATGCAAGAAGTGTTGTTTATTTCACTTATCACAAACTGGCAGAGACGGGAATTCATTATTCATATTTATATTTTGAATAGTAGAATATTTGAGCTTTATTGTTTTTGTACAAGCAAAGTATAGTGTACATTCCTGGAGTCCCCTCAACACCAAAAACAGACAGTTGCACATCCTGCTGCTGCTCTGTACATTCACATACAGCCACAGTAGAACATTTGTGGGGTATACAGACATCTTTGTACAGAACTGGTACTGTAGTTTTCTTCCTGTATTCAAGGGTCACAGGGTAAGACTGCTGCCCACAGATATTATCTGGATTCATTATCTCATGATAATTATTACAGATGCAGCTCATATTTATTTATACCATGTATTTGCATAAAATGCATCTTATGCAAAACGTTTGACATAGATTTGATCAGATTCCCATGTTATCAGTCTGCTAGTGGCGCTGCTGAAATTAAACTTTCATTCATTTGCAATGAAGACGATGTATTTTTGTGATCTTCACTATAAAGAAACAACCCACTATTTATTTAAAATGATTTATTTAACAAAAACGAATCAAAATGCAGAAGCAATGTGCAAAGATTTAGCTATAGTCCAGCTTGTAGAACGACCTAAGCAACCAAAGATGTTAGTCATCGGTTGTGTGTCACGTCATCACTCAGGTGTCTCATTGTCTTTCACAAAGCTGCTTCCAGGCCTCAAAGGTCCCACTACAGCGTTTCACCCAGCTCTAGGAGGGACTGGGCAGATTAGCTGGTGGTCTTGGGATCATTTGGACCCATTTTCAGGGGAGCTTTAGCCGTCAGACAGCCGGCCTCATGTTTTACTCTCGAATACTTTGGTATACCAAAGAGTTTACTCGATGATTGCGAGGTGCCCAGGTCCTGTCACTGCACAAGACGCCAACAAGTGTGTGCAGATGCAGTTTTGCACTGCTGAGCCATGCTGCTACATTCTTTTTAGGCGCTTTTCCCTGACAAAAACTGCAAAGACTCGTTCCATGTGAACTGTATTATTTGGACCTTTAACATGGCTAACTGAGGCATGTGGAGTCTGAGTGTAGCTCTGAGTATTGCAAGAGCTGGAATGAATTTGCTGAGACATCCACTGAGAAGAGAAGACTGCAAACTGCCTTGTGAATAATCTTTGCGACTGTAGAGTGATGGGTTTTAAACTGTTTGGAAATGTGCCTATGAGCCTGATGGGGAGCAATAAATGCTTTTTAGGTATTTGCTGATGTCCGTCCTGGCTATGAGGATTCTAGATAACCGAGTGCTCCAGCTCCTCAGACTGCTAAAACTTCTGCTTTTCTACAGGTGGTCAAATCTACTGATAATCACTGATTATGCTCAGGCAGGTTTATTTTACCCACTGAATTGCTTTGATATGGAAACAGTAGTTTATGCATTTGGGCTGAATTTATATTAAGTGAATAATGATGTGTTGTCTGTTGTTCATCTTGTTATGTTTACCTCACTTAAAATGTGATGACAGATAATGTTGGGTTGCTGTAGCTCAAGAGGTGGTGCAGGTCATCTACTAATTGGAAGGGTCATGGTTCAATCCCTGGCTGTTTGCTGAATACCCTTGGGCAAGATACTAACCAGAGCTGCTGTGAGGTGAATCCATCGGAGTATGAATGTGTGCGATTGTTAGATAGAAAGCACAAGCCACAGAAGGAAGTGCTTGTAAAAATGGATGAATGTATAAAGCGCCGTGAGCTCAGATAAAGTAGAAAGTGCTTTATAAGAACGAGTTATTTTACCATTAAATTTTGGTAATAAACAACAATAATGGACTCAAAGATCTGAGAATAGAAACAAGACTGAGCCCACAAAGTGAACCTAGTCACAACATAATTTAATTCTACATAAAAGAGGATTTTTTTCATACATGGGTTTGGTGAAGACAATGTCCCTGGACATGAGCCCTGTGGTAGCATGCACGGTTATGTTCACAAGTTCACATACAGTCATCATCTGCATGAATGTTATATTCATTTTGGGCCTTTAAAATAAACTTTAAAAAAAATAAGAATCGGGTGAAAAAGTTTGAATTTATTTTGGATTTTCTCTCATCCATACTGGCTCAAACGTATACGTACATGCAGGCTCTCTCTCTCTATCTCTCTATATAATTTTTAATAACTGATGCTGATTAATCTAAATAACTTTTTTCACTTGACAAGGTTTGATTGACTGCAGCTGGTTTCTCTTTAGCAGCATATAAGATAATAATAGTATTCAGATTGATCAATAATCACAAAGTTAAGGGACTCACTAAAGAGCAAAGGACTACATTTACGCACCATCGCACAGTATGCTGTAATGGCAGACTGTGAATGGCACTCATGGCCAATGATCAGTGGTTGTTGATCAACGGTCATGACAATTTGCATATTAATGATCCAAAAACTGACCTCCAGCCTGTTGTTCATTCACTGGGCTGGTTTGAGTCATTATGCAAACATCCTGTTTATCAGGTTGGAGGAACTTGCAGTCAGCTGAGACTGAAGGAGTCAGCTGATGATAATGAAACCTTTCTCTACTCTATGTCCAGACGTTTTGGGATTTCCTTACCTGGATGACTGAGCCTGCATTAAGACAGACAACACCAAGTAATGTATCATGTACTACTGGAATAGCGTTTCCAGCGTGTTTGGGCCTAGCACGGGTCCATGCCAGGAAATCAATCAATTTAAATGAACTCGACTAATCGTGGCAAGAAGAGTGACCAAATATTCAACTGAACACCAGAAGCTTGTAGATGGCTACCAAAAGCATCTAGTGACCCACGATGTCATGAAAGTATGTAAACTTTGGCCCACAACTGTGGCTGGATGTGCTTCATGTGTAAGACTGGAAATGGGATTTTTACTGTGCAAAACAAAGATCATCCCTCTTATTTAACAACGAGGAAACTGCTTTAGTTTGGTGAACTAAACAGCAATACACGTTACAATTCTCTAAGGTTTCAAGTATTTTACTTCATATATTGTGTTTCAAAACATCAACAGTAAACCATAGAGATACTGTGCAGGCTCTGGGGCACTACTAGGTACTGAAAATGCATCAGGTGCGAAAATGTCTTCATTGTGATAATAATCAAAGCCTACATACACGTGGATAATATGGGTTTTTGTGTTGCAGCTAGATGAGTTTGAGCAACAGAACAATCTTAACAACTCACTACAATTCATCAGCGATACAGGACAAGGTGGGGCCGGGTGGAGGGGGGTGATGTGTGAGGTCAGTTTGTGGGTTACATGTAAACAGGCTGCTCCTGGGCGGTCAGCAGGCGGTACATAGCAGCAGGCATGGTCTTCATATGAATCTAAGGCAGACAGAACAGAACAAAGGAATCATCACCGAATTCTGATATAAAGGTTTATACACGTCTAATGGTAGCGTACAGCTAAGGAAGGATAGGGGAGGAAAGGGTGCCCAAGAACCAGAGATGCCTGCAGCCCTGAAACGACTGTCAAGAACAGTCAACACAAGAACTGTACAGCCACTCGTAGACAGAAACAACATCGACTAAAGACTGTTAAAGTTCTCTTTTCAGGTCGTAAAAAGGCCCACGGTGTCCAAGTACTGTCCAATAATGGCACTGTTGTGGACCGTGACCACGTGGGTCTGGGAGTAAAAGGAAAGAAACACCTGAGCCAACGGTACAGACAAGCTGTCAAAGGTATCAAAGCAACGTGGGACCTCACGCCACCATAAGCTGATCACCACAGAGCGATCCTCCTCTGCAACAGTAGCCTGTAATAAAGGAGCCTGACTGAGTACTGAGGGCAATAAAGGAGCATATTTCAGAGCTTACAAAGTTTGTTATATAAATCTTTTTACATTGATTTTAGCAAAAATCCTCGACACAAATTCTTTATTAATGCATCACTCTGTAACTAAAAGCAGACCTGCAGTAGAACCGTATGTAGGACCAGCGTGTCAATAAAACATTTCATAACAAGCCCAAGCCAGTTCTTACAAAAACAGAGGCGATGCTAGCATAGGTGAACGTGGAGCCTGAGTCTGTTTACACACACACCACAAAGCAACAGGCAGAGCCGTTATTGACACAGTGACGTCAGGTGGAGTGAAAGAAAAGGTTTTTCTAGTGTTCATAGCAGCAGCGCTGTTCCTGGAATCACCGTTAAAACCTTCGGTGTGAAAAAGCTCCCAGGAGTCTTTCATCCAACCACCTGATCAACAAACTCTGACAGGAAGGAAGTTTGTTTGTTTAAAGCAGTAATTTCTAAAGTGGAAATCAGTGAGTAGTTCATTTTGAAATACCTGCCTTTTTCTCTTTATAATTCTCATCAATAAGCCAAAATTATTTCTTATTTTTCTTATATCTTATTAACTAATTGAATAATTGATCAAATATTTGATTACTAAAATAACCGATCGCTGCAGCTGCAGAGATGCTACACTTCAGATTTACATAATCTATTATCACACACACAAAAAACTTACTATTCAAATTTCATTTGCAATGAATATAAAGGCTTAGCTTTTAAAATAACATCATTCAAAAATAACATTTTAGATGCACTAAAGTATGAAATGTACATCTTCACAAATGCCTCTAAATTAATGTGGTTTCTTTAAACTACAACTTGGTTGTTTAGATTTGTGTTGTTAAATTCATATTCATAAAAGAGAATTTTTGGCAGCACAGTGGTTAGCACTGTTGCCTCACAGCAAAAAGGTGCCGAGTTCAATTCCACCATCAGGCCGGGGTCTTTCTGTGTGGAGTTTGCATGTTCTCCCCGTGTTTGTGTGGGTTCTCCTCGGGTACTCCGGCTTCGTCTCACAGTACAAAGGCACGAAGTTAGTGGGGATAGGTTCATTGGAAACTCTAAATTGCCCACAGGAGTGAATGTGAGTGTAGATGGTTGTCTCTGTCTATGCCCTGTTGCAGGGCTAGCACCTGTCCACGGTGTACCCTGCCTCTTGCCCTAAGACAGCTGGGAGAGGCTCCAGCACCCCCCGCCACCCTGAAAGGGATAAGCGGCAGCGAATGGATGGAAAAAATTGAAATTATTCTTGTGGTTGGCGACTCGGTGGGAGGAATGGAGCAGTGGGTTCAGGGTGTGGTGTCGACGCCAGGGGAGACGCGGATACTGAACCTGGTAGTGCTCGAGCTTGTGGAGGGGCTCCCCGCCAGGATGGCGGAGTGGGTCCTCTACCAGTGAGCCTCGACGCTGGCCAAGGAACACCTGGTGAGGGACTGACTGGTCCCAACTGGTGGAGGTGAAGTGTATGCATGAGGACGTTCATAAATAGCCCTTGGCTGCGGTTAGTTGGCGCCTGACGCAGCCCTTAATTTTGGGAACAGATTGGCCCGGGTTTGGTAACTTTGTATCAATTGATTGTATCAAAGTGAGCTGTGACACTCGCATGCAGGAGGAACACACCCATTTGTTGGTGCCTAAACGCCACTGGGAAATGATTTTCCAGCCAGCTTATTACAACCCCATGGCCGGTCACATGGGGTATTATGAAACTCTGGATAGAATAATGGCCTGATTTTATTGTCTAGGCATCGGGGCAGATGTGCGCCGGTGATGTGAATCATGCTGGGAATATCAGCTGGTGAACCAGTAGGCCATTCCAAAAAAGTGCTGTAGCGCCCGTTACCATTAATGGAGGTCCCATTCCAGAGCACCTCATCAGGCCATTTCACTGGAGTGCCATGGATATTACTTTTAATTAGTCCTGGTAGATTAAGCAATGCAATATCCGAAAATAGTGCTGCTGCGCACGATTTCTGCTAAAAGTGTGGCGAAGGTGCTGTTTCAAGTCATCTCCTGAGTAGGTATCCTGAATATACTGACCGACCAGGGCATGTCGTTCATGTCTCACACACTAAAATTATTTATTAATTATTGGGCATTAAGTCTATTCAGACCAGCGTCTACCCCCCTCAGACTTCTGGGCTGGTGGAGCGACTGAATAAGAACTTAAAATCCACGATTCTGAAGCTCATTCACAAGGATGAACGGAATAGGAATCAGTGGTTAGATGCCCCAGGCCTCCAAGGGATTTTCTCCCTTTGAGTTGTTGTTCAGCAGGAAGCCACAAGGGGTGTTGGACTGTATCAAAGATGACTGGGAGGAAGGTCCAAGCCCAGCAAGAACAGAGATTCAATGTGTCCTGGACCTGAGAGCAAAGCTGCACACACTGGGGAGGCTGTCACGAGAGAATTGGCTCCAGGCTTAGGAACATCAGCAACCTCTGTACAACAGAGGGGCTAGACTGAGGCAGTTTTCACCAGGAGATAAAGTGCTTGTGTTATTCCCTTCTTCTAACTCGCCAAGTGGCAAGGACTAAGAGGTGGTACAGCTGGACATGGGTAGAACCTCACAATCATATCACCTCAACCTCCTGAACCCTCTGGGGTCCAGGGTACATCTGGCCGTTGTTGACTGCTTTTGATTTGACCTCTATATTTCACCTTTAAAACCTTTTTAAAACCTTAAAACAGTTAAATAAGTATGTGGAAAAAACATATAGTGCCCTATCCTATAGATATAAGTGCTGTGTGTAGCTGGTGAAACCCACAAATGCACCAACCAGAAAGGCCCAATAGGCTGCAGTGTTTCGCTGTTTTCACTCTTAATTACACTGAAAGATCCTGATTTCTTTGTTACGTAGAAGGCAATGCAATGTCTTACCTCTCCCACAGCACTGGACAGGATGTGGACAATTTTTTCATGGGGTGTGGCCACCACACTCTGGCTGTTGATCTCGATGATGCGGTGACCAACTCTGACCCCGCCCCGTTCAGCGATGCCCCCACGCATTAGGCTGCAAATCTGTTGAAGAGACGTCACTTTTTAAAAATAACATAAAAATCACTCAAGAAATGTAACAAAACTGCAGTGATCATTTAACAGAGCAGACACTTCTCACTATGCCGTTCTGGACACTGAAACCCAGCTGGTAGCGCAGGTCTGGCCGTCTGATGAGGACAGTAGTCACTGGGGGGCATCTCACAATATTCAGCTTGATATGAGACTGGTTCTTCAGACCCTGCATAAAAGCAAAGCAGGAACATGTCACGGTCCTGGCTCTGTCACCAGTGTTTTGCTTTCTGTATTACTATTGAACTTTGAGTTTGTCATTATTGTCAACCCATCCCCTACCATGAGGTAGGGGATGGGTTGTTGTATCTCATGGGATTATACATGAGTGGAGGAAATGTTAGGATGGTGCACAGAGTGTACAGCATGAAGGCAAATTTGATTTACTTGTATATTTACATTCTTATCTCAGATATGGCTACGTGGGTATGAAACAAAAAAATAACACAAACACAAGTGCTAGAAATGAGCCTCCACCAACAGGTGAATGTACCATACATACCTTTATAATGCTTTGGCAGGTGGACAGTGGCAGTCCCACCAAACTGGTTCCATTGATTGACATGATCTGGTCTCCTATGTTCAATCTACCAGACCTCTCAGCTGGCCCAGCATGCATCATGTTGGCAATAATGACTGTAGGCAGGATGGAACCCCATCCACTCTCCACAATGACCACACCCAGAATGTCCCCCTTAGCTTTCTCTATAAACACCTGTGGGGACAGCAGGCAATGGACAGGCAAAGACAAATCATGATAAATGGCCTGTATTTGTATAGCGCTTTACTAGTCTCTAAGGACCCCAAAGCACTTTACACTACATTCAGTCATCCACACATTCACACACTGGTGATGGCAAGCTACATTGTAGCCACAGCTGCCCTGGGGCGCACTGACAGAGGCGAGGTTGCCGGACACTGGGGGGCGCCACCGGGCCCTCTGACCACCACCAGTAGGCAACGGGTGAAGTGTCTTGCCCAAGGACACAACGACTGAGACTGTCGGAGCCGGAGCTCGAACCTTCCAATTACAAGACGAACGTCCAACTCTTGAGCCACGATCGCCCCAAATGTCATTTTAAATGACATTTCTTACACACATTTCTTTCTAAACTCTCATGAAAAATTGATGCCATATTAATTTTTCATTATAACCTCTACTCAGTATTCAGCAGTACAGATTCATGTGATTATGCCAACCAGTGGAAAGAAAGCAGAATAAAAAATATTATTATCAAACCAGTCCAGGTATGAGTGAAAATATATACAGCCTTCTTACGTTTTTGCAGTTCTCAGATTTGGAGAAGTGTATGAGGTCATCATTGTACATGTCCTGAGTGTTCAGCAGGTCACTGTATTCCTTTTGGCTAAGGTCCTCAGGGTTAATGCCATTGGCCCGTAGGAATTCTTGGTAAGCCACACTAAAGGCCTGTCCAATGGACTGGGCAATTAACTGGGCCTAGAGGACATGGCACAGTTAGAATTTATGGGAAAGAAGGCTTTCAAAGACATCAGACAAATATGTTGTTGGACTCACGTCCTCGGACTCAAACACATGGCAGATCATCTTGTACTGGCGCTTGCTGTCTTGACTCGGCTCTGAGGACTCCACGTTCTCCTCAGAATCACTGCGAGGCATCCTGCGCCGGGCCATCAGAACCACTATGTTTCCAATGTCAGCAATGTAGGAGATAGTCCGCAAAGGGTGGTCCATCATAGTTTCCTTAAAGCCACAGAAACATTTGCAGTCCTCCTCATGTGTACAACATGCTGACTTTTTTGCATTTGCTGTAAGTACTTCAGAATCTAACAATATATTTAAAGCCCATAAACAGTATAAATGAGCTTCTTCCTTTGTCCACTATGCTTCACAGTAATATGAGTTGCCTGTCTTGAAAAGTCAAACATGTCTACTGTTACTGTTGACAAAACAACCCAAACAACATCTTTGGTCCATCTGTTCAGAGCACATTATAACAAATAACTACCATAGGGACCAGTGTTAACACAACGCTACACAAATTGCAGAAAACGCAAAAGTTAAACAGTAATATAGATGAATGGGAAATGTGTGAATGGGTACCTGAGAGTCAGCGTTGAGCACTTTGATTCTCTGGGTAGAGATGAAAAGATCCACCTCAGTCATTGGCTGAGGCTCACCCTCAGCTTCCTACACATATACGCAAACATAGTCAGAAAGCAGAATCAGACATGGTGATAAAACCAGCAGAGCACGCAGGATTAGGCAAAAAGGACCAAACAGTTGCTAAAGATGTCGGTAAAAAAAGAGAAGTGCTATATAAATGCAAGTGCATTGTGTGATGTTCTGGGGTTAAACATGTCACAAATCAGCTGTGTGCAGGCAGGAATAGAACCCAAGCGCACACTCATGGAAAACACATTATTATCACTGCTGCATGCAAACCAATACAAAACTAAACTGGGAAAAATCTAATAATAATACACTCAGGGACACACGGAGAGGGACACACAGCCATGGGGGAGGACGCGACACGGAACTGAGCTGACACAACTAATCATGATGAGACAGGGAAAGCTAGACTGAACAGAAGGAACATGAAAACACGCAACCTTCACAATAAAACAGGAAACATGATGCAGGAGTGGAGGAGAGGGACAGCCGTGACGGGCTGGGGAAACATGGATAACACGATGGAATAAAACACAAGGAGGGGAAACAAGGCACAAGAACTCACACAAGTAAATAAAACCATAACACAACAGGTCATGAAAACACAATGAACACAAAACGCTTGGTTTCAAAGGCCCCTGAACCACGACAAAACTGAACAATCATCAACATAAATTCATTGTTTTA
The DNA here is from genome assembly GCA_015108515.1 of Hemichromis elongatus. NCBI lineage: Eukaryota > Metazoa > Chordata > Actinopteri > Cichliformes > Cichlidae > Hemichromis > Hemichromis elongatus. The sequence continues at coordinate 10,197 of VUQR01018347.1, read as the reverse complement.
GTTTCGCACCGCTACACGGGGCCAGATCTCACTTTAACCTCTGATTTTATTACACTGATTTAATAAATTAACCTGTGGTCATCCTGCAGTATATCTAAACTCCACAAACTACAAACTATAACTAAAATAAATCCCATGAGTATTTTTGTCCCATAAAGTTCAAAGAAAAAAACAGAACATATACTGTGCTGTCAAAAACATTTACCCCTTCATGATTTTTTGGTTTTTGCATATTTTTTACATGTTTCAGATCATCGATAAAACGTTCATTTTAAACAGTGATAACCCAAATAAATACAAAATGCAGTTTTTAAATTGTGAAAAAGTAATTTTCCCCTAAATCTAATAACTTTAGAGTGAATCTAACCAGCTGTCACAGCAGGCTGGTCATCAGGAGTAGACATGAAAACTATGAATGCTATGAAACAACTGTGTGAAACTGAATGGCTGTGAACACTATGACAGACTTTGGTGAGGTTAACAGACAGCCTGACAATGAAACACAGAGGACTTAAATACATAGGCGGTGATTAGGGGAAGTGGGACCACACGGAGAAACAACTGACAGAAATTAACATAATGACGGAGAAAGAATTTTTCCAAAATAAAACAGGAAACATGGAGAAATGACACCAGAAGCTTGACAGACCTAAATTACAAACACAAAAGAGTCAACGATGCTGAATAACTGCAAACCGCTGGGTCCCAGACCACGCCCCTGACACCAGCATCATCCACTTAAATTTAAACGGATGTCTGCTGATGTTGTCAAGCAAGTTAAAATGTGTCATTTTGTCCTACGTTATTCTCTGGTCTCACATTCTGCTCATTAGAAGCCTTTTCTAGTGTTTTTACCACCTTTGTCTTTAATCTAGACCCTAACTACTCCTGACTACTATTCCTCTTTGTCAGCCTCGTCCTCTAAACACTCTCCGGTACTTCCTCCTTCCACCACCAATTCTCGTCTTCTTTGCTCTACCTTTAGTTATCTACTTAATGTCTAAATACATTTTAAATTCATTTATTATTTGCTATTTTATTGAACAATAAAGATAATCATAAAAGCACTTCTAAATGAACAATAAGTGTTACCGCATTCATCATACAAGACGCAGACACTCTGAAAATGCAATGGAAGCCTGTGGAGTTAAAACTCTCCACACTTTCATCCTGAAATACAATCAGTCCAAGTTAAAGGTTAGTTGGACTGCAGGTGAGAGGTTTCTATTCATCAAAGAAGACTTCTCTCCCTGTAATCTCTTCAGTAGAGTCCATTCCTGCCAATCTAGGTCACATTCCTACACCAAGAACTGCAAGAGCTTGGCTACACCTAGAGCATCTTGCTGAGGAGATGTTGGACTGCTCATAGGTTACAACTCTTCACAAGCTTTGTTAGCCTGAGAGTGGTTCCAGGTAGAGACAATGAGCCAAATGCAAACAGATCTTGGACGTTACAGGTGACATAGGTATCCAACATGTCCGATGTCTAACATAAAACGATGTAATGTTGGCATTCGGATTCAGGAAAACGATAATTCATCAGAATCAAAAGTATCAAAGGACAATGATAACTAGATAATCAGATAGACACTGACGTGGACAGAGAGTAAAACACATGTAAGGATAGGATAGAAATGTAGGTACTGCACCTTCTTCTTGTTCTGGGCCAATTTCTGAGCCGTCTGCCAAGCATGGAAGAAAGCAGACAGGACACAGGTTAGGTCAATATAGAAACATGGCTTTGTGTTTTAAATAACTTTCAATCAAGTGACATAAATTTATGTCACACCTTTAAAAGGCTGGTGTGATTAACATACAAGACTTGTCTTTTCTCTAAAACCTAAAAGAGGAATTATGGATTTGATCAACTGGTCCCTGAATGAATTGACACCCTCTTCTCGATGAGAAGCCCGAGTGTCCTGGAGGGACGTTCCCTGCAGATACACGATGGACGGGTGGAAGAACTGGAGGGTCGTGTGCCTGGCGGGACTGTCGATCGAGGACATCAAAGACATCTACCTTTTTGGAACCAAGATATCGGGGTTATTGCTGATCGGCGCTGGCTTGGCCCTGGCTTATCGAAGAATAAATAAAGCGGAAATGGCTTCTCAAACGGTGGACCGTGGCTTCTCAAAATGGGCTCATTGAACGCAGCACGGACAACATCGTGGAGAGGCTCACAGCTCTCCAATGGGAGATGGTGAGAGACCAGTGATGGATATCAGATCGACTGTAAAATTGACAAGCAGTTGTTCGCACTAAAAGAAAGAACACTTCACAGCAGGGCATCGTGCATGTGACACATAGAAGCTTACTGATTCTTGTCTAAGTAACCCAGACTTGTAAGCAGCATAATAATGAAGAACCCATTGCATTAACATGCTAACCATGTGCTTTGACAAATATTCATCTGGAGATTTTACTGTTTATTTAGGGATGATAAAGTGCATGCATAATATTTATTCCCTGTATATAGTAAATAATACACCTTGTGTAGTATGAACTTACAGGGTGTGCCAAGGCCCACAGTGACATCACTCCTCCTGCATGCTTCACAGTGGAGACCATGCATCAGTGGCCCTGTGCCAATGTGCCCCTTCTCTCCTGCATTTTCAGTCTTTGCAGGCCGTTCTCGGCCATCTGTGGCCCTGAGCCGTAACACAGGCTCTTCCTGTCTTCTGGATATTTGCCGTCTCTCAGCCCTGTCACTGTCTCCATTTTGCTGTCATGGTTCTGGGTCTTTGTGACCCAGCATTGTGAGTTCTTGTGTTTTGGCCTTATTTTATATTATGGTTTATGTTCTGAGTCCTTTGTTGTGTTGTTTTCATTATTACTATTTTTACCCTAGGTTCAGTTATGGCTGTTACGGTTTTAGTTCTTAGGTGTTGTTATATGGCTTCCCCGTGTTCCATGTTGTGTCTACTCTGTGTCTTTCTGTCCAACTTTTCACGTCTCTGTGTCAGCTGTGTCAGTGTGTTTCCTGTTTTACTTTGAAGTCTGGTCTAATTACTCCCAGTTGTGCTCTCCTTCTTTGTCTCATTCCCTCGTTATCCCTCAGTGTATTTTAGCCCTGTGTTTGTCTGTGTCTGTGGGTTTTGCCTGCCAAGCCTGTCTATTTTATTTTTGTATTCCAGTTTAGGTTTTTCTCGTGTCCAGCAATAAAGCTGCCCTTTTGAGTTTTCGTGTCTGTGTTTGGGTCCCTTCCTGCCTGCCTGCACACAGACCATGACATTTGCCCTCTGATTCATCAGCTTCAAGCCTCAAGGTTCTCCTTCCAGCTGTCATCATGTCCATCTCAGCTTCTCTGCACCCTCCTGGCCTCCAGCAGCCTTTAGGACTCATCGTGGCTCATTCTCTACTTTGCTGCTGGGGTAAAGATCTTGTCAGTCATGGAATTATTGAACAAGGTGACAAGGTGGCATTTTAAAGAAACAATGAAATGTATAACACAAAAGGGCAGTCGAAGAGAAAAATGAAACGCCGCTCATACTGGGAATCAGTATGAGAACAGAAAACAAAACTCCTCAGCACAAAAAAGCACACGTATCTTCACTGTAACACCATGAAACACAACACAAGCAACAGGGGGATAAGCCAATGTGAACAGAAGCATCTGGCATGCTGCGATCGCGCATCTGAAGCTGATTCGCCATCACCATTGGATGCAAGCATGGGAGGCGTTGGATTCAGGGAAGGTGGGGGTATGTGTGTCAGTGTGTGCGTGCATGTGAGGATCTGTGTCCTGTGTTCAACCTGAAAAAGTGTCCTTTTGCCCAATTGAGCGAAAAATCAACAGTCTGCAGCCTATGCAGGTGGTCTTGAGGGATCAGACAGGAGAGTCAGAGAGTGTCGTTATGATCCCCGTGGGGAAATTACTTTTTTTTTTTTTCTGCATTTGACCCATTCACTCTGTGAAGCAGTGGGCAGCCACTAATCAGGCGCACCAGGTAGGGACTGGCAAGGTACTGTAGGGACAGTACCTTGCTCAGGGGTACCTCAGGGTAGCTATTCAGTGGATTCGAACCCCTGACCTTCCGATCATGGGGCAACCACTTTACCTACTGAGCTATTCCTGCCCCAATCATTATCAGGGGAGAATTTTTGTTGTTGGTTCTGTCCGTGTTGGCCTTCCAGCATTGTCAGCACTGGCCTTGAAGCGTCTAGCTGGCGCTGTCGGGTGTGTTCTTTTAGGACGAGCAGACTGTATCTGATTTTTACAGTTGTTCTTACAGTGCATCACTGGTCACCAGGTGTATCAATTTCCCATTGAAGAGTCATGAGCTTCTCCAAAATCTTTCCTGTATTGCGTTCAATAAGAACAGTCTGAGTGCTCACAGCCCTTCCCATCACTTCGATCAAAGTGGCCAGCCTTGTGGGGTTTTGAACGGGTGTAACTTCAGGGGCCAAGCCAGGGGCCAAGCCAGGGCCAAGCCAGGGCTGATCAGCAAGAACCCAGTTATCACGGTTCTGAATAGGTAGATGTCTTCGATGTCCTCAATAGCCAGTCCTGCCAGGCACACAATGCGCCACTTCTGCCACCCATCCATCGTGTATCCAGCAGGGAACGTCCCTCCAGGTCAATCGTGCTGTCCTGAACCCAGGCTACTTGTAGAAATGAGTGTCAGTTGCATTAAGGGACCAGTTGATCAAATTCATAATTCTCTTTAGGTTTTAGAGAACGAGAATGAGAGGCTCTCTCAGGCGTAGAGTCAGATGAGACCAGATAAGGACATAGAAACTAAGCAGAAAGGATAAGAGAAGGAGAGGGTGAGAGATGCGTCCGCCTCCTCCAAGAGCCAGAAGAAAATGGATGGATTCATGGGCAGATTATGATCCCAGACATCCAAAAAATATTGAATCTTTTCACCTAGTTTTCTTAGACGATCTGATGTAGTAACTTAAAAAAACCCTCAATTAGCCCAAAAACTTTTTTTCACTCTATTGTACAATACAATATATTTTACACTTAGGCCACGTTATTAGTTATATCAAAACAATTGTTATCATCTGTATGCCAAATTCAACTATTCCCCTGCTTTAAACCTTTTGAACTGTGGGTAAGAGTTTCCCCACATAAAGAAAGAGACTGAAACAACGTTTGCATGTTTCTCCCCTTATCTGTTCTGCTACAAGTTGTTGTTAAACCTACTTAAAAAGTCTCAGGTTGACATGATTT
>VUQR01018346.1:23309-36138 GCA_015108515.1 Hemichromis elongatus | reverse complement strand
TGGGTGTAGGAACTATACATACACACTTCAGTGAAAATCACTGTTTTTATGTCTAATATGTTTAACCAAATAAGAAAACGTGTGTACTATAGGTTTGGTATCATTCTTAACCTAAAGCTAACTTGAAAGAGATGCACAGTGCAACCTGTCTGAATGTCTCTGTCACTGGTCACACCATCCATCCATCCACCAAAGATCAAATATAACTTGTCCTTCAGTCACACTTACATCCCTTTGTTCCACATGGGAGAAATCGAGTATCAAATATAAGTGAATTGATCTTCAGCGCCGTCTAAGCAGGTACCTTTCATTACATTTCAGGGCTTCTGTGGCGGTTCAGTGGGGCAAGCAGTCATTTATGAGGTGCACTGTTTTCTGGAGAATCACTCATCCACTGTAAATTCAGCTAATGGGAGTGGTAATGGGTCTGTTTGGTCAATGAATGTCAAGGAGACTCCCCACTGTGGAATGCAACCTGTTTTTTTTCTGTAATCTTTGACCAAGCCTGTCATATAATACCACCAACCACACCTGTGTTGGTCAAGGGTGAGCCCAGATAACACACAGGCAACTCTTAAAATACAAAAACAAACACATTTTGTGTAATTCAGCGCAGGGATTTATTTGATCACATGGTTTCTTATCACAACTTTAGGTCCAAAGTAAGGAGCAGAAAGATACAGAATGAGTCAAATCTGTTTTATTTTGTTGCTTGTCTTCTGTTTTTTTATGTATTTATTTCAAATAGAGTAGTAATATGTCATTGCTCCTGAACTCATCCCAATTTCTTCTGTACTTCTTCAGGTGCACTGCATCAGGCTATGTGGGTGATGCAATTTAAATGCAAATTCCCAGCCATGGACAGGATCTGCTCAAGGCCTCAAGCCTGCATCGATTCACGAGGCGAATCTTTTGTGTGGTGCCAAACACTACTGAGCACTGGCTCAAATAAACCTTTAGACTGCTGCTCTAACTGTGTCATGGCTGCAATGCATTTGCACATGATGCGTCAGCAGTGTAAACCAAAGAGATTGCAGCAAAGAAAAGCTACTTGCATGTATTTGATTTCATTAAATCTAAGATGTGTATAATTTGTTTGTACTCCAAACTGTGTCCACAGCATTAAATCAGCTAATAAAGAGAAGCTATACATATCAGACTTTGGTGTTTGAGCTCAGTGTAACCTAAAACGCCCTACGTGTCACATTATTACTTATCTTCCTCTGCATCTACAGGTATGATGCTTCAGTGCAGGTGAATGAAAATAAGACCAGATGACAAACATTCCTTTTGAAAGTAACTAAGTCTTTAGATATATCCAAGCCCACATAAAGTGGGGGGAAAAAAAACACTTTATGGAAAATCACAATCATACTCCAATTAATTTCACTCAGACTCTCATGTTAATACATTAAACCCCATAAATTCAAATTCCAAATGAATTGCTGATATAGATTGCGCAAGACAAGTCTCTACAGCTCTTAATTTGTGCAATTCACATTAAACCACTGCAGACACTAATCTTTTTTTCATGGTTATCCTCAAATGATTAAAAAAAAAAACCCTTTTTAATAGAGTCGGTACAGATTTTAAACTCCCTCCTGCCACCATATCTCAAGGTCACGACGAGTGTTTTGAGGAGAGTACAAAACGAGGTGTGTTTGTATGCCTCATGAATATAAGTGTTCGCACATGTCTGTGCTTGAATGAAATGTCACCCAGCGTGAAAATACAAAAGAGCTCCACCCGTGTTTTTATAAAAGAGGTAACGTTCACAGACAGCACTCATATGTGTGCATACGTGGACTATGTCACACAGAAATCTGACTGATGTTGGTGGAGCCAGCTTTAGTCCTCGTGTGAAAAGAAGAATAAAAAGAAGGTGGTGTTGTTGCAGAGGGACGACACACCCTCGTGGATTTACAAAGGTGTTCCTCAGTGTGGCTCTCAACGGTGTGACACCCTCTTAAACCGAGCAAAATTAAAAGAGTTAACAACAGTGTCTAAACGTCCTGCTGAAAACAGTTGAGGTTTTGTCTTATCTCCTGCTCCACTTTTACACTGCCACATTTGCAGGATGGCTTTAATCGGCAGTGGAAGGAAGACATGTTTCTGAATGTGCTTCTGTGCCTACAGAGACATCTTCAGCCTGGATGTTCATATTTATTTATATGTAGGCTGACATTTGCATTGTATGAATCTTATTTTATTCCTGTGGCATGATTCCATTTCTATTCTCTGAACTGTAGCCCATTAATTTTATTTTTTACAAAATGTTATAAACCAGCTTGCATGTTATGCATGTTTATGGGTCAATAAAGGAGTCAATATGAATAAGACGAATAGCTCAGAATTAGAGCGCTGCTGTGGAGTTCTAGGTCATGCTGGGGTTATTGTAGTAAAACTAATAACATCCGAGTTGAAATTTCAGTATTTGACAGGTTTATATTGTGGCATTCTGGTGACACATTGTAAGTTCTAATGAACTCTGCACTGAAGAGCTGCAGGCATATTTAAGCAGTCTTCCTTTATTTAAGAAAAATCAAGGAACTGTAAAATAAAGACAGCAGAGATACAATTTGTTCTAACAAAGATGTTATGAAAAGACAAAGGGATGAGTATAGATCGCAATTTGCAAAGGAGTAAGGCAGCAATATTAGTTGCAGTGTGTGAGCATGTGATATATTGTTGATAATCACTTCAACTGCGTATCACCCATTTGACACAACACACACAGACAGGCACACAAACAGCCATAGAGAGCTGACACAGTGAAGCATTTTGATGATTTATTACAAATTTATAGTTTAAGCCAAGACACCTGATTGCATAAGAATTTCATCCTACTGCATGTATCACAAAGATTTTATGACCTGAGGCTGTTAGGTGGACATATAATGTCTTTAAAGCCTATGTGTTCAATTTCAGATATAGCTTTGTGTGTTCACTCATTTCACTTAGTAGCTAAGGGATAAACATTATCAATCTACGTGTGGCTAATGAGAATAAAGAATAGAACTCTATAGAACTCTATGATTCTGACATTTCTGGCATTTCTAAAGGCCTAAGTTGTGCATCACTGTGAAATTTTGGTGACATTGTTAGTGGAGGTGACAAGAGCCTGCAGTCATGAAATGTCCCAAGGCAAGCTCTTCTGGTCTCCAGTTTTCCCTTTCACATTATGCATGCAAACCACCAGATATGTTGGCTCGTCAAGGCAACAAATATAACTGGCACGCTGTGAAGAGGCTTGCCATTTAATCTGGAATATGTCATATGTCTATAAAGACATATGACTGAAATCAGACACTCTCTGTCAGTTCCGTTTAATTGTGTTAAATAATACCTAATAAAATGTCTTTTATTCTGATTTTTAAACCTGAAATAGAATTGTTGAATCTCTGTTTAGGGTTTATATTAGTAGGTACACCTTACTGGTCCTAGGTAGGACCGTTTTTGCCCTCAAAACTGCCTTAATTCTTCATGGCATTGATTCAATAAGGTACTGGAAACAGTGCCTCAGAACTCGCATATTGGAATGACAGCCTGCAAACCCATGATGTGACACTCCTGTTCCTCCTCATTCCAGACATGCTCTATTGCATTGAGAGCTGATTACTGTGGAGCCCATTGATGTAAAGTGCAGTCATTGTCATGCTCAAGAAACCAGTTCGAGATGATTTCAGCTGTAGCCTACAACACGGTGTGTTATCTTGCTAAAAGTACCCATGAGAAGACTGGTTCATTGTGGTCATAAAAGGATGGAGAATAATTAGGTAAGCTGTGCTGTGGTATTGATTAAACTACTACTGGTGTAGTTTAGGCTGCTTTCCAACACCTTCCATTTGGCTGAGTTGAAGCCTTTACCGGCTAATTATGGCCCCCGGGCCTTGTGTTTGACAACTTTGGATTAAGCATTTGCTTTAACAAGCAGTTGAACAGTATACCTTTAAAAATTACCGTGTTAATTGTGAAATAACCCATTTTGTATTGATCTATTTTATACTGAGCTCATATATAGGCGTCAAGCAGTTGTGCTGGGGACGATAATGTACCTATTCGACTAGACAACTTAAAAAGTCCCCACTAGACTTCTGATTTTCCGGTACTTACACTGTAATTCCGCCCAAAGCTGGACGGAGGGATGGTGGGAGGGTGCCTGTGTGAACTGCACGGGGCTGGTACGGAGATGTCCCACCCTCTCTGAAACACGGAACTATTAGCGCAGTACTCCATCACTGCTGCAGACGCACTGAGCAAAGACGTACTCTGAATCGGTGAAGACGTTATTATTTTGGACTGACTGGTGTTTTTAATCGCTGTTTATGTAAGTAACCGTGCCTCCTATTAGCCATAAGAAAGCTCTGTAATGACGCAGTGTGTAACAAAGCGATGAAATAGCTGCTAGTAGAGCTAGCACTTGCCTTAAATCTAACGTTAACTAGCTAGCTAGCCAGCGTGAGTTACCCCACGAAACACTTACTTGACTGCCGAACTAACTAGCTAACTAAATATTGACACTAACAAGTGGCTGACGACAGAAGCATTTAGTTTATTATTGGTTAGATGGGTCGCTGTTAACCTTGTACTCCGTCATGCTGTTGTCAACGAAGTTAACTTGTAGCTAAAAACAAAACACTGGGGTCACTGTCCATCAAATGAACAGCTAGCTGCTCGTGTGTCCGTTTTAACATATCAAACGTAACACTAACATCACCTTAATCAGTGTTTTTGAGCCAGTTGTGACAGCTAGCTGTTTTTGTGTGTTTTTTTGGTGTTGTGTTAGCAGTGGGCCATGTCATATTGAACGTAAACATAGGAAGGTGTATCTTTCAGTTGTTTTTCTAAGATTATTGTTATTGCTTGTTTACACGAAACACCCAGAGACTTAAAAATTATTTTTATGCTTCAAAGGATAGTTCAGTGCTAGCTCTTACTCAAAGCAAACATTTCCTAATTTACTTGGGAGCAACACATACTTTTTTGGGGGCTTGAATGTCGCAAAACACCTATTAAAAATCAGGCCTGCGCGTTTGTCTGTTTATGTATGTGATTTTAAAAAGCTTCGATTAAATTGAAGAGCACACATGTGAGTAAATGTATAACGCACATTTGTACGAGGCTTTAGAAGTAATTTCTGTAAGTTTAAAATCGGCTACCAGGTAGCCAGCAAAGGTGGGAGTTTGTGAGAAAGTCCTGACCGAGATATACTCTTGACAACGATATGCAGTTTCTGAAAGCTTAAGTTAATTCTTTTTAATGAGGTATTGGTGCATATATTCAAACTGTTCTTTTTCTTTCTTATTTTAAAATTCTGAATGCTCTTGATACTTCTGAAAATAATCCCATCTCCCTGTGTATGAGTACCCCTTGGGTGGATAAAAAGATCCCCAAGCAGCAAAAGGAACTGTTATAAACTTTTAACTGTTTAACTGGCTTTTGTTTAACTGGAATCTCCGGTCTCACCTGAGAGTATAAAATATAATTTTTAATGCTGCATGCTGTTTAGATTACATCACCCCCTTTAAAAAAAGGGGGGGGGGGGGGGTTTGCTCTTAGATGGTGAAGAATAATTGTTGAGTATGTTTATTTAGCTGCTCCTTCTTCAGGTCCAGGTCCAATGTACCTTGTCACCAGACTTGTGGTGATAGTTTTCTATCAATTTAGCTTCAGCTGAACTTAGCATTGAGCTATTGGGAAAGTGTAAAATCAAAATGCTGTAATTAAAAATGTGCTGGATTCAAATGAATCTTTTTAAACACTCATAAATACATCAAAAAAGTTGCCTGATATCAGGAGGTCTGCACTGGGTTTATAAAACTGTAATAACTGGATGTAGTTTAATAAATAGTTAAGACTTGCTCTGCAGGATTTAGGATATTTTCACATGTAGTTTGATAATAATGAGCATTAAACTTTAACACAGCCACCCCCTTTGTTGTGGCTGCTGTGTTCCAGATTTAGCTTGCGTTGATGGAGTTGATGAGGAGACGAACGTTGCAATCAAAAACAGCACTCAAAGTTTGAGCGTTCCCAAGGAATGATGTTTTGCACTTAAAATTCTCCAAAAGCGTGCCAAGACAATGCATTCCTGCATAGTGAAGTACAGGGGCAAAGAAGGAAAGAATTTATCAGATGTTACTCCTTAATACCCTTAGTACATAAAATATTAGGATCTGTAACAGCTTATAATAACCTTTAGTTTCACAAAGTTATTATCTGTACAAGCTTTTAGACTCTCCAGTTGGAGATTCCACAGAGTGTGTATAACTTCCCCTTTGAAAATGTTTAATTTTGCTTTGTAGATGGATTTCAAAGATTTAAGCAAACATTATTAACGAGTTTAAATGAGTGACCCTCAACTGGTAGCAAAAAAATATGGCATTAGTTATTCAGTTTTGTTGCGCATATAGTGTCATTGCTCCATATTTCGCAGCGTAGTACTGTGCCTTACTGCCTTACTTTCCAAAAGCAAATAAAACCCAAGGTACCACTGAGAGATAAAATCATTGCAAATTGTTTCAGCTGCAGTACAGTGATCACTGTAGCTGCCATAGTTGTTGCAGTCAGGAGCAGTGTCCAGACATCACGTTGCTGCAACACCATCCCTGGGGTGGTTTTCCTGCCATCTCAGTTTTTTGTTAGTCTTTGTTCTGTTCTGTTACTCTGTACAGAGGAGCACTTCAGAGTGTTAATAACTGCGGTGCTGCCTCTGCTGTGAAAAGGCAAAAATGAAGTCAGAGTGAAAACCCATACTCTTTGTTCGGTGGTGTAGCTGTAGCTCAGCAGCAGAGCAAATAGTGCTATAGCCAGGATTCAGTAACCTGCTATGAGACTTACAGATGTTTGGGATCACTCAGCATCTGTTCATCTTTGGTTTTAGACTAATAAAACATTGTGGGGCTGGAGGTTTTGTCTGGGGGAGACAGGTTTCTGAAGACAGTTGAATTATAGATAACATTGCTGAAGTTGATAACATCTAGTTTTGTTACTTTAAGTGCTGTAAAAGGTTTCCAGACCTAAATCTGTTACTCTGGGATGACGATGTAGCCCCTGAGCTGCTGTGCTAACTACAGAGCATTAGTTGTTAATGCCAAAGAAATCTAACTGACTGTACTTAAGAACTGTTACCTAACTTCTTGGTGAAAATGCAGGTAATTATAGTTGCATAAAATGGCAAGTGGTCGGTTAATATCACATTTATATGCAAAATAGGTGTATTAGATTTCAAAAACATGATTTTTAACAATGGCTTTTTAAAAAAAAGTTAAATATTGTTTAAATAAAAAAAATAAACGTGAAAGAAATGTAGTGGAGGTTGCGGGAGATGGGTGGCTGTCTGGTTTGGATTTCCAACTATATTTGACATGAGTGTCCCAGACAGGAGCACTCACGCCTCAGGAAACTTTGCATTTAATCAATGTGGAGCTAGGGGATAGCTTACAACCCTCCAACACTTACATTGAACAGCCACAGAGCAGACTGTGCAAGAGACCCTTAGTAATTGTGAGACGGAGAGCGTGCTGCAGGCAACCGTGATGATCCCTTTGCAGCTTCACCTTTGGAGACCTTAATTCAAGTTTTTAAATCGCTTTCTGTCATCTTAGCTCTAGCTGAACTAGACGTCGAAGTTTTTGGGGAGGTGTGAAAGCAAAGTGCTGTGATGAAAATGTGCTGGATTCAAAAACTCAGACAAAATGAGTGCATTTTAGTGAAAATGAAAGCACTCATCAGTGCACTCAGTAATTATGAGTTAGATAACGCAGAGTGGAAAATAACATTTGGTCAGCTGCTGTTCCAGGAGCCAACTAATTTCAAACTGCTGGAAAGATATTCAGGGCATGAACATGTAGGCACATGTGCAGACACTCACAACTGTAGGGATATACCAATGTAATAAATATGTTAGTTACTTTGCATTTTAAAAATCTTTGTTTAGTGTACATGTACCTTGGTGAATTGTGGAAAAGCATTAAAATATAAGGAAGTTTATTAGTACTAAAGCTCTCTGCAACACCAACAACTTGCATTTTGGGGCTTTCTTGTTGCACTGTGTGAGTTTTGGTCTGTTTCTATAAAGTTTTGGTGCCGTTCCTTTACCATTAGGCTTTCCCTCAGTCCCCAAAAAATCTAATAGTGTAGATGCATGCTCACCATTCCCTTTAGTCCTTATGTCATGGGCTACTGAACACTCCAATTAGCATATGCCATGTCTTTCTGCTGAGTCTGCTTGACAGTTGGTGCCTGAATTGTTAATAGGATATTGACAGGTGGTAGCTTTGAGCCTCAGTGGGGTTAACTTCTCCATCATGTAGTTTGAAAAGTGCACACATGGGAGCTACAGATACACACCAGTAGCCCCTTTCCTAATTGTTAATCATCTTTCCGTGACACTGAAGAATTAAGCAACAGTATAGCTGAAAATGAAGTTCTGGAGCTTAGGTGCACTGGTGGCAATTAGTTTTATCCCTGATTTTCTGTCATTTATTAATTGAGGTGTGCGGGGAAACCAGGACTTTCTGCATTGATTTTTGAGGAGACCATTTTGCCTACAGTGCAGTTTGAAGTCAAGTCCCAATGGTGAACTCCCATTGTTCTAAGCTTTGTCTCTTGAGATGACTGTTAATTAGTTTTTTGGGGGGTTAAAGTCTCCAAATCCTTACCTATGACTTCCGTGGTTTATAATTTGACAAGGTAGGCCTTTAGTACTGTGGTAGATGTGCTAGCTTTACAGTGTGTAGAGGATCTTGTGGTATGAATCCACATGTGTAGTTCATGCATCCATTGGTCTGTTCCTTTGTTATCTTATGTTTGTATTTGACCAGGATTGGCTGGGATTGGAGTCTATACTAGCGGACAAAGGGCATAGAAAAAGCAAACCACCAATCACTCTTACATCCCCACCTATGGCCAGTTTAAAGGGATAACACACTGTCATTCTAATCCGCTAATCATTTTTTAAGCATATTTTTTTAAGTAAGTGTTTTAAGTCTCAGGTAAATAATCATATTTGTGATTTCTGCTATAATCAAGAATCCTTACTTCACAGTAAATCAGACTGCCTGACAGGCTGCTTGTTGGAATCAAAATCAAAGCAAATAAAAATACTACAACTGTAGCTACAAGACCAAAGTACAGGTTTCTGTTTTTATCATCCTTACTAAGGGAGTTAAAAAAAGACAGGAGCGCACACATATATAAGGATTCAGTTGTCCAATAAGTTTAATCAAAGAGTTTAAAAAGTAATAACTTAATACAAAAAAAAAAATGCTTAAATTAGTCACTAAATACGCTGGGATGGGTGTTAATAGGGCTGAGCAGGAAGCACAGAGGGCAGACCTTCACCTTTCTTTACCACAGCCAAGATCTGTCTGTTTTGTACTCTACTGTATGCCAACAATGAATAAATAGAAACTATGTAATTCTTTCATGTTAAGTATGTGAATACAAAGGATATAAAGATCCAGAGCTGAGTAGACAGCTTCATTACTTTTATCTGTCTTAGAAACTGACAGTTAACGCGACCCCAGATTAGAGCCCACATCGGTGCTTTGCAGAGTTTAAGTCACAGACAGATCTTGGCTGTGGTAAAGAAAGGTGAAGGTCTGCCCTCTGTGCTTCCTGCTCAGCCCTATTAACACCCGTCCCAGCGTATTTAGTGACTAATTTAAGCAGAATTTAATAGGTGTGTGATGTTTTTTTCTGTCATTTTACATACCGATATTGCAAGAGCGTCATCTGTCTGTGTCTCACCTTGACTCTTTTCCCTCTGCAGGATGTTCCGCTTGCGGGCATTGTCCGCAGTTTCGGTGGGGCTCGCACAGCTGTCCCGGCGTTATCACAGCGGGGCAGTGCGAGAGTCCAGCCGGAGAAGGCTGATGCTGGCAGCCCTAGCTGGGGTAACCGGTGTGTCTGCTAGTGCTGGACTGCTGTGGAAGAGGTAGAAGAGGGTCTTTTTTGTTTTTTTGTGTGTTTTTTTACAACCTTGTGCCTTATTTTATTGCTCTTAAAATAATGGTGGTCTTAAAAAATACTGCATTTGTTCCTAAAGAAGCAATTTGAAGCAAGCTGATGTGTAAACAACTCTGATTTACAAGCAACCTCCTTAAGGTGCAGATTGCTTCTCGCCCAGTGTCAGTACACATAGGCTGAAGGCCTGTCTAGTGTTGCTTAATATAATGTGGCATGACTGGGAATTCAATTTAAACAATGTTTGTTGAGTTTCATTTTTATGGATTTTTTGTCACTTGAATGACACGATTCTTTGGAGTGGGTTTTCCATCATGTGTTTAAACCTCGGCACTATGCTCAGTGAGCAAATTAGGACTCGCTTTTAGCTCAGTACTCAAAAGCAGCCGACTTTTAAACACATGTTACATTTCATTCTCCTGCTTGTTGTGTTTTTATGGCTATCCATTGTCTTAAAGGCTGTTGTTTAGTTAAGACAATGTGGTGGAGAAGGTGTTGAGGTTAGAGCTCTACGGGGACACACTCTCTGTGCTGCAGGAGGCAGAGTGATGGATGGCGCCTCAGGGCATTTGAGACCGATGGGACGAGACTGTTCCAGGCCCTCACCCTGGGCTTCATTTTCAATGCGTGTCATTAAACTGAATTATTCAGCCTGCTCCAGACAGTCCCAGCTATTTATTATTATTATTCCAATTTCAGTTTAGTCAGGAAAATGGTGTAGTGGGAGTCTGCCATAGTAAAACCTCCCCACATTGCACAGATGAGCAAAACAGCAGAGCACATAATCTCCTGGCTCTGTTTTTCAATCTGTTTAGCATCATAGCTACAGTAAGCACCTAGCTGCAAAACACAGTCTGCTACATACCTCCTGAGATATACTTAGTACTAGAGCAAAGCACAAAGACATGTTGCTGAACCTAACTATCTTGTCAGATAACATTAAGCTGTCCCCCGGGTATTGATCTGTGTTGTAATCTGATCTCCTTTTTTTAATTTATTTTTTTACAAAACCAGAGCATATGCAGATGCTGGGTCTTCTGTTCGACACTCTGAACAAGTAAGTGGAGAGGAACCAGATTTTGGGAGACACCCAGACTCTGAAACAGAGTCAGAGAAATCGGTGGAGGCCAGCAGTGGAGATGATGAAAAAGACGAAGGTGGAGAGGGGAAAAAAAAGAAGCAACGCTCTGGATTCCGTGACCGCAAGGTGATCAATAAACAATAACCATTCAACCATTCAGTCAGTCTTCCTATTTAATTCATCTCCACAATGGTGTTTTGAAACCCCCAGCAAGCAACTTCCGGTATGCCAGCGCCAGAATATTTTGGCAGAAAATTTACTGAGACCAAGAAACGTAATGGGGTAATCAGCATGCATAAAGAACAGGAATGTCCCACTCCTATGATTTTATTGCTGTTAATTAGGCAGCAGATGACAAAGGATATGGAGATAAAGAACAAAGGATCTTTGATTTGATGCCAAATAGGCAGTGTTTGTTGCACTGCATAATACTGTTGGAGAATTTGAGGATAAAAGCAAAAAAAAAAAAAAAAAAAAAAAGAGGAGGAACTTTTAAACAATTCAAGCCATTTTTTAAAATGATATAAAAATTGTGCAGTTACCCTCGTATGAGGAGCAGCCACACTCTGTAAAAAGCAAACGGATGTCTAAAGCCTGACTGTCTTTGAAGTGGTCCAGTGTTGGAATTAAAAGTATATGTTGAGTATACCCTAAGACTTTTGCTTTCTTTGTGTTTTATTCATTGGGTGATCAGATCAGGAGCTGCTGAATAATAATAATAATAATAATGCAAAATTATGCAGCAGGAAGACATGTTTACTTTCTTTTTATAAATTCAGTGGTGTCGCTTTTTTAAACTGAGTGCTACTGCTGTCTTAGATGTTTCACAACACTGTTTGAAAATGTGAAACAAAAAATAATAAGTTCCTAGTGCGACTTGAATTTTACCTTCTTGGTTTTGTGTGGGTTTTTTAAATTTTTATTTTAAATTGAAAGACAGTCCATGTCTTCATCATTGTGGCAAATGCTCAGATCTATAATCTGTAAACATGATCAGATGAAAGAGTGCAACCCAGGCTTTCTGCCAGTCACTCAGTTCTCTGCCATTTCCACATAACTGTCTAATAGACCTTCATCCATACACAGTTGGTTACCTCTGCTGGAGATACGCTCATGGTGATTTCCTCAAAGACTATTAAGGCCTCCTAACGTGAGAGTACCAACACCGACACATGTAATCATAAATATGAAATTTAAGTGAATGCGGTGTGTCTGTCTGACTGGTGCTCACAAATTTTTTTATCATAAAACCGAGCTTGATAGCAGCTTCAAAAAGTTGAAGCTCTTTTTTTCTTTGGTTTCTGTAGTGAACGCAATAAATCAATGTCACACAAAATAACCACCTGTTTGGGTTACAGCTCAACACAGATTCTTAACGCACACCGCCCTGTCAGTTTCCCAGCTACTTCACATCCGTTTGAAACTTTCTCCTGAACAGTGGATGGCGTGGCAGCAAATAGCAGTTGACGGGGGGCTAATGTGCCGTGCCATGCTGATAGTCTGTAGCTGTTTTTTGTGTTGTCTACAGATTTATTTGGTTTTGGTAACTCTCCCTTCATATTAACCTAGCAGACAGACTGACCCCGCATAGGAAAAAAACCCACTCTATGCTCCTGATTTGAATTTGTGGCAGTTGAGTCAGGAGGTTAATATACCTCCCGATCAAGGATGACAAATTGGTTTCCTGCTGCCTCCAGCTTTTTTCTTTTTCTTTTTTTTTTTTTTTTTTGTTCCCTTTTTTTCCCCTTTTTTTTTTTTTTTTCTTTTTTTTTTTCCCCC
>VUQR01018346.1:0-23289 GCA_015108515.1 Hemichromis elongatus | reverse complement strand
TCCCGTTTTTTTTTTTTTTTTTTTTTTTTTTGCTCTGGTCTCGACTTCACTCAATCTACTTTCACTAAACTCGCGTTATTTACTATCTACTCACATGGTTGAAATATTGCTGGTTCTTTGATTTGATCTTGTTGATTTTTATGTATATTACATTAAAGCTTGTGCCTAAAGTGGGAAACTTGTGATATTAATTTTGCTTTCTGGCTGGTTGGCAGGTGATGGAGTATGAGAACAGGATACGAGCCTACTCAACTCCAGACAAGATTTTCCGCTACTTTGCTACTCTGAAGGTCATCAATGAGCATGGAGATGCTGAGGTTTACATGACGCCTCAGGACTTCATACGCTCCATCACACCTAATGAGAAGCAGCCTGAGAGTAAGTGTCCTTTCTTAATTCCATCACTTTTGCTTATATTATTTTAGCTCTTTCTGTGCGTGCACTTCTTTCCGTTAATATCATGGCATCTGAACACTGACTTAATGTGAGAGTGAGCATATTTTCTGTAATATCAAATACAGATATTCTACAAGACCAGGCATCATTTATCTAACACTTTCAACACACATGCCTTGACATTACCAGATTGGTATAAACAAGATTAAGACTGTGGAGTTCCTTTTATTTAGTTCAGCTGACTTGAATACATGATTTTTTTTTGGAGAATGCCTTAAATGGCAGTTACAACTCAGTGTCGCAGTCTGCTCTAACTAATTTCACAAAAGTTTCCAAGCAGGGAGTTTTTCTAAACACATTCCAACACTGACATGGGTTCAAAACATCAGAGGAGTAGAGACACTGTTTACAAGCCTTTAGTTGCCAGACCATGTTTAGTATTCCTGCATTCGCTTTACAATTTCACATCTATTACAGATTGAAATGTCTCTAAAATGAATATTTACTTATCTTCTTTATAACACGTAAAGGCTGAAAAAATCGAAGTGATCCATTAATGATTTAAGTCCACTGTTTTGAAAAACATTAACGAAAGCTGAAATTGGTTTGTTGTAACCAAATGGGGGCCTCCAGTTCTTAAAAAAAAATGAAGTCGGCAAAAAAGTGCTAAAAAAAACTTCAAGTGGCCACTTGAAGCTGGTTCCAAATGGGAGTTTATCCCTGTAGATTTCCATGTTGAACTGTAAACTATACAGCAGAAGTAATTTTGTTTACATTGTTGTGCAACAAGGGTTTTGGTCTCTCCAACTCCATCTGTTTCTAACAACTGTGTCGGACTGTTGAAAGCCTTGGATGACAGCACAGGCACTTTCAGCCGTCAGCTGACTGCTACACTTTCACTCCAAGCTATTCGAGTTCAGGGTTGGTACAGCTAGCTCCCATGAAAATGCAACAAAATCTCTACAATTGAGAGGAAGATGAGTAAGACGTTAAAATTTCAGTCAAGTTTATCTACTTTAGATTTACCTAACAATGATATTTAGTTTACTAAAAATAGACTAAAATTATAAGAATTTAGATTCCTAAATTATGAGTAAAGTTTAATATAGTTTGCTATCATTAGCTGATGAATTAAGACACTACCCTGTCGTCTAAATCTGGTTAACTTTGGCTCCAAAACACCAATATGGCTAAAGCCAAAACGGAAATGTCAGTGCCTCAGAACAGATACTTGCTAGTATCAGATACTAGCAAGATAAAAGCTTTTCCAAAGATAATTGCACATATTTACTTGCATGGCAACAGTTGTAGCTTGAGTAATAACAGGACATTATCCAGAACAAAGAAAAAGGATCGTTTAGGAGCTAAGAGCACATGACGTGGTATAGTTCAGTTCAGACAAATGAGTTGTTGGTTGTAAGCTAGAGTTTAATAATCGTCCCATTCTTTTGCTCATATTTTTTATGGATGCATTCCATTGATGTCTGCATACGTACACGCATCTCTAATTATCAAAGTAGCTACTAAAATATATATGCCCAGCTGACGAAACTCTAACCACATATATTATATTTCACTTGATGTGCTGCCAAATTTGGCCTGTGTAGATCATATTATGTTCGTGATGTGGCTTGTTCCATCAGTGTTGTGGGTATTTCAGGAGAAACATTAGCATGACAGTGACTTAAATGGCAAAATGCGCTCACTTTAAAAGATTGATGGAGCTGGAAATGTGTCCCATGAATGAAAAGGGCAATACAATCACCCAATGACAGACTCTCCTCTTCTATATGATTGTACTCTCTCTTTAGCTTCTTTGGTCTGTCACAGTGGATATAAGTAAATGTCATGTCTGATTCCTCTCCTGATATAGCCGTATAACCCCAAATACAACCTGGAGATTTCAGCTATATAGTTACACCACTTCTATGCAGGTTGTTTATGGTCATCACTACACTGGGTAAGATATTTCCATTAAGAAATGCTAAGATCATGTCACTTAAATGGTAACACCTTACCCAACACAACCCCCCTCCACTGTTTTTCATTCAGGGACACCCAATACACACGGCTCTGGACTTGTGATAGTTCATGCTATAAAGATACTCGTATGAGAAGGGAGGGGTGGGAGGGTAGTCCAGTCCATACTGCGTTTAGAAGTCACGACACAGCAGTTGGTGTATCAATTAACAAGTTCAAACGAGGAGATCTCAGGCGTCGAACATGGAGCCAGTGAGGGATATTTGATCTACAGCCATGGGAGAGTTGTGAAGCTAGGAAGCTTAACTTGGCATAGATTTGTTTTATCACCTCCCTTGTCTCTATCTGTCATTACTATTCAACTCTAAAATTCAGTTAGGCTCACAGTCTAATTCTTGGTTTATTGTTACAGAACGTTTTGTTCACAGTAAAGGACTCAAGCATGGTTAAACCTCAATAAGGATTAGTCTGCATGTCTTACATTTTCTGTTGCTTCTCAGCTGTTCCATCTGTTAATAATGTTTAAGAGTTGGCTTTGGCTTAGCTTGGTCCCCCAAACCTTTTATTCTTAGATTTACCTTTTCCTCATACATCAATTTTTTAAACTATTCATTTATTTAAGACAGTAACCTTAAATAAACTATTCGTTTATTTACTGTCTTTTGCTAAACTGGCATTAAAATAATGATAAACTGTCTTCTGATGGACAAGCGGCGGTTCAGCAAAGCAGATAACAAAGCTAAAATAAAGGATTTTGTTCACAAGTTTGCCCCCTGCAGAAAATGTTTCTAGGACACTTTTGGACCTAAGTAAACTTGTTACTATTTCTTAACTTACAGGGGTTCATACTTTCTGAAAAGTCAAGAACTTTAGGGTTTAAAGTTGAGGCTGAGATTTTTGTCTCTGTCATCTTATGACAAATCAGTTTGCTTTCTTTAAATGGAGGAATTCAAATCCTTTACTTTTGCTCACCGCTTTTTCCAGAGCCGAGCCTTGCTTTGACAAGCAGCCAACAGCAGCATGGTTTCACTCTGTTTCCTGTCTATATGAGCCGTCCAAGTTTGCCAACATATCAGATTTTAACTACATGGTGATCATGGCTAGAAGGATATCTAGACGATACAAGAAAACTATCATGGGTGTGCAAAGCTGGATCTTTGCACACCCATGCTGTCTTTTTATTCAACCTAGCTTATTTACAATATAATGACATTACACAACGAGCTCCATATTTTCCTCCACCATTATAACTGGTAAATACTAATAGCAATGATGCATTTAAGTTGTAGCTGATGTGCAACACCGGTCTGCTCCATCTAATCCCTAATATAGATTAAAAAGAATGAGTTTTTAAATATAAATGCAGCCCACATTATTTTATATTATAGTCTTCAACTCTAAAATTCTAAAAAAACTACTGAAAAAATAGCTGTTTCGTACTCCAGTGAACTATTTTGTGGTTTCCTGTAATGTAGATGAAACACACTTTAGGTCAAACTAATCTTTTCATTGTGTTAGAATTAGATTTAATGAGACTGTATTCGACCCCAGACTCAGTGTTTTGGCAGGTCAGTGTGAACATACTCTCTGTGTGATCCGAAGAAGCTTGAGTGTGACTTTTGGAATTTAACAGGACTGCAGATTCTGCATGAATTATCATAAAAGGCATGAAAAGTGCTGCCTCACACCAAAGTTAGTTAGATTTAGATTTATTAAAAGGTGCGACTGTCTTTTATGCAAAACGAAGAACCCATTTTTCGGGGATAATTAGTAGTTTAGTAAAAATCATATGTTCTGCCCTCATTTCAGGGAAAAGCAACAGAACCAGAATAATAAGCATGTAGACTGATGAAGGTTTCTCATTTTCACCTGATCCAAATTATGTGTGTGTGTACTAACCGAAGTGATTATTTGTTGTGTTAGCATTAAAATTACACTGATTTCTAATTACAATGCGTGGATCTTGGTTTGTGTTGCTAATCTAGATCTATAAAATAAATCCTTGTTTGAGAACTGAGTCGTAACTGATGATCAGGCCAGTAAACGCTGAATGCTGATGATTGTTTGGCAAAATGGAAATGGGTTTGTTAATGACTATTATTATTATTCTCCAGCACATGTCTTTTATTACCAGAGGTTCAACAGTGACACCAAGTAAATAGGATTGCTCTGGTTCATGCTATTAATATGCCTGTCTCCGTTTGTTAGAATATTTTATAATCTCCTTGTATCTCCTCTCTCTCTCTATTTTTTTTCATAGATCTCGGCCTCGACCAGTTCATCGTGAAGCGGTACGATGGCAAGGTAAGGAACGAGTGTCTTTGTCTTGGTCTGTTTGGTTATCATGGATGTCAACAGTCATAGCTTAATTTTTGAGTGTTAAATATAGTTTACAGTAGCTATTGTAGGATTTTGTAAAATGTATGTATGTATGTATCTAAAGTAAACTAAATGAATTGTTCTTCTGTTAGAGTTTATTTCTTTCCCATTGCAAAGCTTATTAGTCCACCGGAGGGGTTTATTACCCAGATTTAAGGATCAGTTCATCAAATGAAAAAAGAAACCACTTTTTACAGTTACCCAAGTTGTTGTTTGTTTTAGTTTTTAGCTTTAAAACACTGAAAAACTTTTCAAAATTTCATCAGCAGCCTTTTCTAGTTACCTAAAAAATGTGTAGTTTTTTTTTTGAGCAGAAATAGACAAAAGTGAAGAAGACATTCAGAAAAAAATGCCTTTAAAAAAAAAAGAAAAATCATCTTATCTTTATGCAGAGAAGATGAAGCAAATGAAATCTGCACTTGATAATTAACCTTTTAATCACCAGATTATAATAAGGTTTTTATCTGTTCATTACATTTTTTTTTTAATATGCAAACAGAGAGAATGAGGTTTTATAAAGTACGGTCTTATAAAAATAAAGTGATTATAAAAGTCACTATTATCACCTCTGAAAAACAAATAACTAGAGCCAAGTCACAGGTTAACTCGCAATATATATTAGCATCTTTCTGTGCAAAATGTTAATTCAATCTTACACAGAGACGGAACTGCATTCATTCATTTTTCTGGATTTGCATGAATGGAGGCTATAAATGTGTAGAATAAAAGCATTAAATACTTGTTTCAGAAAGTTGGATTGCAGCATTTCAAAAAGTGACAAATGGAAAGAGAGAGCAAAGAAATAGAAAACATAATTGAATCAAGCAAACAATCCAGAAATGAGTAGGAACCATCTAATACTGCTGTGTCAATAACATGTTTAACTTGTTTGTTTTTTTTTGTATTTTCTTTGTTTCTGTTTTTAATCTTTTCTGGAGGTGGTTTTGTTCAAACAAAATATTATATTAGATTAACAGTAAAAAAAAAGTTTTTTGCCTGCACCATCTTAAATATTGAAGAGGGACAGTATCTTCTATGTTTCTTTCTTTGCTCATGCCTTTGCTTTTGGTCCTGCTTTGCTGTCTGTTTCCAACTCGAATGTGTTGTTTTCCAAATGTTGTTTGAGCTCTAAAATTCAGAAGAAGGATTAAAGGCCAGAAAAGCTGTTTAGTATGAAGGTGCCTTTAACAAAGCACTTAAGAGTAACTGTAATAGGGACATGCACAAAGAAGGCCCACCCACTGTATAATGACCTCTTCAAAGACAATGGCAGTATGCAAGCATTACAGGCTGGCCCTCATGGACACTGATTGACTTCAGGGAGCTAGTGCCTGTGCTCTAAATGCTGACAGTTCCATGAATATAAATCGCCAAGATCATTATTGCATAAGTACTTCTATTGATATTGATTTGTGACCATTACTGCTGTCCCAGAGATTTCGGACAGCACCTTTCCACACCCAACAGCTAAGCGTTCATTTAATATTAGCTAATCATCAGTGTGGTGATTTTAGCTTCTAACCTCATTACAAAATTCATCAGCCCCCAGGTTGCTACGAGTCTCTGCATAATCTCCATATTGAATTCAGATGAACAGGTAGCGAGGGATTGCGGTCTATTTCTTTGTCATAGGTTTCTTCCTGTACTCCTTTCTTTACTCCTGCTGTTTTGTTTGACCTTGCCTGCTGTTTTGTGAAGCCTCGTACTTTTACGCACTCATATTTTAAAAATCTGTTAAAGAATTTGAGATATATACCAATCAACATGGCTCTTGAAATTGTGTGGCAGACCAAAATTAAAGTGGAGCACTCGTCCTGTCTGGCCCTTTTCTTATGTAAATGATCCGATTCTTCGGTCCTTATGTATCTTGCATTTGCCAGGCAAATCTCTAGACACGTGGGCTTCTCAGGTACCGTATTTAGCTTTGGTTTTTGCCTGCCATGGCTCGAGTGGCCTAAGAAAATGCCATTCTCTTTACTCCTCATTTGCCCAGAGAGACACACCTTGTTCTCACTTCTAGCAATTTAGAGGAGGAATAAACTTTTACTATTTAAGTTAACACAAAACTAAAAAGTACAATGAGTAAGACCTACATGAAATGGCTAGCAAGTGTAGTTGTACAGTATCTGTTTAAATCATGAACTGACTGGAAGGTATGTTTAAGTACAAATGGAGCATTTCAGCCAAAACAAAGCTAAAGCCCATAGCAGAGAAGAAACCATGTGTGAGAGTGTCTCCTGAAGACCTCTGTATCTCACTTCCCATGGTTTTATTTAAAAATAGCTAGGCCAACTGTAATGCTTGGGCATAGTTAAGTGGGAATATGTGTAGGTGTACGTCCTCCTGTCCACCATCTCCCGCTGACACTAAATTTGTTCCAGGTTCAGTCTGTATGTAAGACAAACTTGTATGGTTGTTTACCAGTTGTGGTTCATATTGACTCAACCTGCTCATTGTGTTGTTTTCCATCCATGTTTGCAGTAACGTGGTTGTTTTAAAAATCTTTAACTGCTTGTCTTTGCTCGACAAATCGTTTAAGCGCGCCTCTCCTTCTGCTGTTAATTCCCTGCCTCGCTCTGGTTATTCTTCTTGCCCTCATCATGTTGGTATGCTTTCAGCTGCAGTAATCCAATGTTGATGTGACCTGATGTTGTTAACAGTTGATTATTCTCTCATGCTCTTATCAACCATTCTCTCTCATTCATGTAAAAAAATAACAACACTCCCCCTCCCCCATTTTCTCTCTTTTCTTCCTCTTGAATAACCATCATTGTCAACTCCCCGTCTCCCAACATCCCCTCTTTTTTTTCTCTCTCTGCTTCATCTCCCCAATCATTACATCTGCTGATCCCCACTCTCCACCAACCAACTCCCCTTCCCTCCTCCCCACCTCCTCTTCATCGCCTCTGTCTCGCTCCCTCCTTCTCGTTATGCCCCTCCCTCTCTGCAGGACTTCTGGCAGGTATGGGGTGTGTGCCGAGCAGCATGTGTGCACCTGAATGAAAAAATGCACTCTGTAGCCACTTGCTACTCCCTCTATCTCCTGTATACTATTTCCTCCTCTCCCTCTGATTTCTCTACTTTCTTTTGACTACTTGCTCTTTCTCTGCAGTAATATGCAGGGCCTAGGTGTTCACCATTGTTAGTTCAGGGGAACGTGCACTATTACAAGGACAGCAGCCAAAGTGCACTTTTTAATATTTATATCTTAACTGGATTGAAAATAATAATTTATTAAAATTCCATACTGGTTTTTCCTCACAGTTTCAAGCTGCTGCAGGTGGGATGGAAGTAGAATAAAGCACCCATGTGTGTGTATATATAATAAGCAGAATATGGCCATGTGAAGTATTTGTTACTGATTGGCTGGTGACCACTTTAAAGACAGTGCAGCAGGACAGTAACCTGCACAAGCATAAACAGTAGCAGCTTTAGTAATCAGGAAATTGTTCTGTTTAATTGTTAACCACCTTTAAACAGACTTCAAAAAAATGCTTGGTAATATAAATGCTCATCTGCCTTATGCACTTTGACATGCTTTATCTTGGCAGATCACTGATTTGGTTACTAAAGCTTTCTCCACCCCTGCCCTGTACGTTAATTTCCTACCCTACAGTAAGACACCTAATACTTGTATTATTGTTTAAATGTCAAAGAGATTTGGTCTTTAAGCCAGTTGAATGCTTCTGTCAGTCAGCACTGTCTGAAGATAAGCTAATCATAGCAAAGGGCAAGTTACAGCCCGTTCACCATATCATGACTGGTGTTGCGATAATGTGAAGTAGGCACACACACCCCATCGTGTGCGATCCTGTATCAAATATGCAAACTCAAACTCCGCATTGTTATTGGACGTTGTGTTGGAGACCTTCCCAGTGCCCTTTGTAAAGCTTTGTTAGAGGCAGCTATATGCCATGCCTTCCCTGCTGAATTATTGAAAGTGCGGGCTATAGTTTGCTTTGACAGCGATTATTAAAGACTGCAGCGCTCCTATATAATTTATATATACTAGTCGGCCCCCCAAAGTAAAGTCCTCCTACTTTCTTACATACATTTTATGCAGTTGTTTTAAGTATTGCAAAGCTAGAATAAAAAGGCCCGCTAGGAGTACTGGTCAGTAAGACATCCTAACGGTGCTGTTCCCCTGCACTCTCACTGTCTTGCTTTACACGCACACCTCTCTCTTCTCATCTTTCATTTCTTCTAATAACAGCTGTAGCTTTCCAAATGCTTTGGCACTTGAGCTATTTCCCAGCATGCACTGCTCTTAATGCCTGTGTCTCACAGAGAAAGTAGCTGGTGGCGGCGCCCCCTCTCTGTGCATGATGTCATCACAGAGTGGTTTTAGGCCCAGGAAAAAAAAAAAAAAAGGCTCTGTTAGCTGATGTCAAGGCTGAATTGGTGTGCTTGATAGTCTGCACAAATCCATCCTCTGGACTGTCCGGGTGTCAGTGCTGCATGATCTCTGTAGAGCATGGTTTAGAGTTACTGGAGGCAGGACTTGGTTTGTACATTTAAATGTATGCAAAGTGTTCCTGTGTGTTCTGGCTCACTGTGTTTGTAAAGCAACGCTGTCTTCCGGATGACCTGCGGCGACGGAGAGTCGACACCTGTCACTCAGAGGGAGTGCTGCTCCAATGGAAAACGCGCCACTTGTCACACCAACTTTTGTCATGTTCACCCTTTCTGATTTCACAGGAAGCTCCCAGGGCCTGCTGCTTGGACTGATACAGACCACTTTTTATATATAGATATAGATTTATATATATATTCTTGTGTTGTGTCTAATTCTCTACATGCTGTCTTTGTCCACTGTTTTGTTGACAATGAAAGATCACACACCCAAACACACTGACACTCCTGATCCTTCTCTGTTTCTCGCTCTTCCACTCGGTTAGAGGTTGGTTTGTCTCAAAAGCTGGTCCTTTAATTTAGTTCACCCTGTCGTTTATAAGACAGCTGCCAGTCCTCAGTGAACAAAATTTGTTTATTGAGCGTTCCACATCAGGAAGCATTATACTGAATGTGCTCACTGCATGAGTTATTAATGGCACACCTGCTTTGTGGTTACCCGTGAGACTAGAGGTGGCTAATGCATTAATTTTCTCTCCTCCCACACACCTGCCGACTCACCTACAGAATGCGGTGTTTTGGTCCAAAGATCCGATCATATACAAGGAGAAATTATCGTCTGCAGCCCAGTAAAAGATGAAAAATCATGTCGTCTTTGTGTTTATGGGGGTGCATAGTTTGTGAATGGGGCGCCATGCTGTGTTGAAGATGCAGTGCAAGGGGGCTTGCAGGCTGTCAAGCCATTCAGAAATATCAAGCTGAGACCTGGATTGACTTTTACCCTCAAGCAGGTCATCCTGAATTCAGTTATCCCTGAAAATCAAATCTTTTATTGTAACCACAAAAGTGAGAGTAACCTTAGAGCTACCACATCACATAGTGCGGTGCAAAGGACACAAGAGTCCTGATTCATTTTTAATGCATCTCTTGTCACACTCCTCCCCTCTTTTACTCATTCTGCACCGTCAGTCAGACTCTACATGCCACTGACCTTTTTTTTCCCTTCTTTTTTCAATCAGTTTATCAACACGCTGCAGTAAACCATGTTATTTTGAAACTCACCTTTGCGTTCAGAGGTGAGGTCACTTGGGGGCAGGTGTCACTTAATAAACACATTACCAGGTTAATGAGAGCAAATTCTTCCTCTTGCTGCCTGATCCTTTCATCTTCACAGGCAAATCAAACCCTGGACTCATAAATTCATGTGTTTATTGTGGCATTCATGGAGGAAAAAGAGTGAAAGAGCAGAAAATAGATGGGTGACAAATTATGGATTTTTGTTATACAAATGTGTACAAGCGGATTGAAGACCCGTGTGAATTATGTCTAATTTTAGTCAGTTGCTTCAGCAGTGCTCTGTTTCCTTTTGTTATGACACTGTCAGGAGATTTGATCAGTCTCATTAGCACAGATGTGTTTGTTTTTTGGACCATGCCCCTCCTTTTTGTATTTTGCATCTCTGTCGCTGACACAAGATGGGCTGAAGTGACTTTGAGTTTTTCTTCCACTTTTTTTTTTCACCCTTTGACATCTTGATTGTTAACCTCTATTTTTTTTATAGTGGTGTGCAAAGGCAAAACTGTGTATCATGTTATATACAGTTTATTTTTTGTAAAAGTAACACTTACTAATGAAGGTAATGCTTTTAAGCTTCTGTCATTTGTGAGTCAAAGATGATGGTTGTAGAATGCATTGCAGCAAGCTGTTTTTGGTTTTACCAAAGAAAATAAGATCCCAAAATGTTTCTATGCCAAGTTTTTAATTATATCACTTTTCAGCTGTGTTTAGAAAATGTATTTGTGTGAAATGAATAAGATTTCTGCCTCACCTCACAAGCTAGTTGGATTGTCATCTGTAGCTGACACACACAGACATGTGTGTAGACATGTGCAGGCTCAAGGCAGAAGTCTGAAAAGCAGTCAAACACATGTGTGTATGAAGTTGGTACTGATTAAGAGAGAGGTTTTACTTATTTACTTGATTGCTGCAGCAATCAAGTTTACAGTCATTTAAGTGCTTTGGGAAAAATCTACCAGTGTTAAATACCGATTTAAATGTAGTTGGTGTTTTTTAGGCATAATGTTCTCCCTGTTGAGCTATCAAAACTAATGAATTACTAACTGATTAGACACCGAGACTAAGTCTGTCTACAGAACCAAGTAACCTAGTAGCTGCATTTCGTAGATAAGATTTTCTGTCTTTTATCTGATATTGTACCCTGTGTGCATTTTTGTGCTCATCACTGGCTTTTTGCTGGAGCTTCCAGTATTGTGTGTGTCAAGTCGGACGCCGAGGCTTGCACTAGTGACAGAAAGAGGATAAAGTCTAAGTCCAGGCGTGATCCCTTACAACAGAGCCACAGGATAGGGAGTATGAAAAATAGAGCACAGGTTGATATTCACAGTGCCCATACCTCTTCTTCTTCTTCTTCTTAACAGAGTGAACATTGTTACAGCATAGTACGATGGCACAATGTGTGTGTGAGCGAAAGTAAGGAAAAACCAAGAGAGGATGCTTTCATGTCAGCTCATTGGCACCGAAATCTATAGTTATAGAGGGGGCCCTAAAAGAGAAAATGATGCCGTTTACCTGGAAGGACAAAGGCTCCATCTGAGAAGACTCTACTTGGCTCCTTTAAAATAATAATAATATCAAAATACTTCCATTGTGTGGCCTTTTTATAACTACAGGGGAAAAAAGTTGAAATTTCTTGTGAAATGTAAGGGAAAACAGCCTGTTTTGAATTTTTGTTCAGCAACACAGTTCTTATAAAGTGGGGTACTTGTCACTGTGTTGCATCAACTCTTCTTTTAAAAACACGCTATAAGCATTTGGGATCTGAGGGAATTACTGTATCACAGTATTAAAAGAAAAATGTTTGGCTTAATGTGTGATTTCGTCAGTTTGGGTCATTTGAAGTGTGATGATGGTCCTCTCCTCTTTCCCCTGTTTGACAAGGCTCCATGATTTCTGTATAGGATTTCAAATTTGGATTGGCTAATGTCCAACATGCGTAGACTTGGATCATGACTGTATAGTTATATTTTTTTGTGTTTTGTGTAGAAGACGGCATTGGCATGCCTTTTTTTCTTTCTGTTTTTGCTCATGTCTTTTCAGTACTGACTCTCTGAATTGGACTTTACCTACAATTCTCTGAATCCTTTAATGATATTATGAAGTGTATCTGAAATGTCTAAATTAGTTGCAATCTTACAATAAAAACACTATTTTTCTTCCTTATTTGCCCACATAGTCTGTCACAGACTTATTAACCCCCCCAGTGTAGGGAGGCTCTTTTTTTATACCAAATCATCTTCCTAATTTGTTTTATCAGGTTTTTAGATGATAGCAGCAAATTGATATAAAAAATACAAAAGGGAAAAAAAACCTGTAGAATTTCTTAGGTTAATATGTCGTCTTTATTCTGCTTTCTATTAAATAGGGTAACAAATGAATTTGCAAATTCAGCATTTTATTTCTGATTCATTTTAAATGGCGTCTAAGTGTTTGGGAAGCTGAAATGTAATCGGATTTGTTTTTCTCCATTGTCATTTTGGCTTTTCTGTGAGGATGCTGTTAGCCTTGACTCAGACGAGTGAAAAATGTGATACTACGCCTAATGTGCGTGGTGCCTCTGTTCTGATCTTTATAATGACGCCCCGTGTTTTTATGTGTCTTTGTGTACGGCCTTGTAGCTGTCCCATTGTGCCTACTGGCATACACACTTGTGTAGAAGTGTTTCTCTTTTCTGTTTTGTAGACAAGCATTACAGCTCCTTCTCACCTTGGACCCAGAGGACTTGTTCCATGTGTTATTGTACCCAACTTAGGGGACAGTACCAACCTCTTTCACTCTCACACCTTTCACTTTATCTTGTTTTGCTCTTTCTGCTCTTTCTTTTACTCTCTTGAATTTTATACACTCAGTTACACCAGAAAACCTTGCAAAGCACATGGAATTAAAACATTACCCTTTGCTGTCTATTTTCTTCTGTCACTTCCTGTCAACCATTATCATTAAAAAATGATTTTCTCTCCCTCTGATTGCCCCTTTCTCCCCCACTCCCTTCTCCTTAAGGCATGAATACATCTAATGTATCTAAAGCACCCGTAGAAACTGATGTCGTCTTAGTATCTCTGACTTTTAAAACTGAGGTTCGACATGAGCTGGCAATAGAGATAAACTTTATGCCCTCATACTAATTGTCTTTTGTTTGTATGCAGTGAGAAGGGAGTCGGTTTAAGGGGTAATGGTTTGAAAGAATTGATATGAAGGGGGTGCCACCAAATGTTTATGTTCATACATGTTTTGGTTAATGTAATTACTATATGTCTGTGACCCTTGCAAGTGATAACATGAGATTAGCTGTGATTTGTAGTGTACTCAGCTTGCATTTCTTGTGATTGTACAGCAAGATGTGTTTGATTCACTTCAGTTTAGATATGCTCTGTGTACACAAAATGTGATAATATGTAGCACAGCAAATCATAGTCCTAGCTTGATTATATACACTAATTGTAGTTGCACATTGTGAAGACTGCAAAGCATAATTGAATTCTTAACTTTGAGTGGCATCACCCCATTATCTTGTTTTGAGCAAGGTTGTTTCAATGTGTGTGTGTGCTGTGTGCAGCTCTATGAATGCAAATCTGTCTTTGCCATTAAAGTTCTGCTTAAAACAAAGCAAAATAGAAAAAAACAGCAGAAGCCGTGATTTGTTTTCTAACAGTTGTTTTTCCTCCCTCCTCATACTCCTCTGAAATGGACTCCTTTACAGACGGAGGTAACTCCACATGGGCTCAGCGTTGCCCAGCTCCCTCCTCCACCCCTTCACCCTTCTCTGGGCATGCTCTGTCCGTCTGTTTGGTGGAGAGCCCTACTAGTGGGACACTGTTTTTCAAGTCTGTCACTGAGTGTGTAGTGTGCATGTGATTAAATCGTACTTTCATGCAGTGCTGTGGATATACACATGGGAAACATGTAGTTAACTGTGTGTGTGTGTGTGTGTGTGTGTGTGTGTGTGTGTGTGTGTGTGAGAGAGAGAGAGTTTAATTCGCCCTGTTTTTAACGATTGATACTCTGGGTTATATTACAGATATGTTTAACAAATGGTGTGTGTGTTTGTGCTGCAGTCTCTTGTGATGTTTTCCTTCTCTTTGTGTCAGTTTCTCACTGTGAGTACGGTTACTGGTGGACAATGTTTTATACTTGAACTGACCACTGACTAACCATCATCATCCTCACCTGTTTGGCTTCATGTGTATGCAGCACTTGCATGACTGTTCGTGTGATAACACAGCAATACAAAGCGACCTTTTTATAGTGTGTGTATGTGTGTGAAAGACCAGAATGTGTTTAAATTTTTGGATTTGAAGAAGTCTCTAATTGAGCCTCGGTCTTACACACACATACACACAGATACTTGCTTGCACACACACAACTGCACAGCTATAGAAGCTGTAAGGCTAGTGCTGAATCATGTGGAAGGTTTTTTAATATAACTTTTACCTTTTTGTGTGTGTGCGTGTGTCCTGACCTGGATGAGCAGAAGATTGCCCAGGAGAGGGAGAAGTTTGCAGATGAGGACAGCATATTTTACACACTGGGCGAATGTGGCCTTATCTCCTTCTCTGACTACATCTTTCTCACCACTGTGCTGTCAAGTAAGTACATTGTTGAAATGTGCAAGACTTCCTAGAACTGAAGTGGATCACATGAACTGTCTCATTAGGTATAACATCCTTTAAATCTTCTGCATAGTTCACAAATCAAATCTCATGAGAGGCTCTTTTGTGTCTTCTCTGCTCTCTACATTTCTACTTGTCAGTTAGAACAGAAAGTGAAAGAAGGGATGTCTTTGAATATGATGTTATTAGGGAGAACAGGACATGTATAAGACATGGGTTTTAAATGTTAATGTGAGCTGACCAAGTGTGCTTACTGCTGAGATGATTTGTTCCACAGAATCAGTCTTACCTTGATCTTGTATTGGTGGTTGATACAGGAAATAAATCGCACATTAATGTCTCCACTCCCAATGTGCCATAGTGTTTGGTAATAAAATAAAAACGAAGCTCAACTCGTTCTTCTCCAAAGACTAGTAAACTTTTATCCGCAGCTCTGCTAGACCTTCTATTATAATCCATTCATAGGGAGAAAGCCTTAAGGGAAGTTTTCAAGGACAAGGCTCTTTTTTTTTTTTTTGCAGATGAAGCAGCATGCATTATGGTTGGTTTCAATCTGTTTAACACAGCCACAAAAACAGTAAAAAAGATGTATTTTGCCTACCAGATTTAGATTTACACCTCAAAGCGCCTTTTTAATAAAGATTAATCTTCCATAAAAGGCACTGAAGAATATTTGAAGCAATAAATATTCATAGTAGTTAACTGTACAATAACAATGTGAAGCTCTGAAAAGAATTAAGGAGCGATTATATAATATTTTATATTACATATTATTGTTTTGGTGTACGAAATACATGGATCGGATCGGTCAAAATGTTATGACCACTCACAGATGAACGCATAAATTTTGATTGTCACATCTCGTCACAGTGATTTTTATTTATTTGTTGTTTTTTTTTCCTGTGCTGGGGGATGGACAGACAGAAGCCAGTTTGACAAAGAGCATGTCTAAAACAAGCGGTCTTGTGGGGTCAGTGGTGGTGAATCCCTGCTCATGCCGCTCTGCGGCAGGTCAAACAACTAATGAGGGATGGGGTTTGAAACGCATCATCCGACTAACGGGGTTGCTAATAGGGCCTGGCACAAGCTACCACCAGGCACCTTCAGAGTTCGTCCATGCCTCGATGGCTTTAAGCTGTCTCGTCAGCACTCAAAGGACCAACAGCATATTAAGTGAGAGTGGTCGTAACATTTTGTCATGTCAGGGTATAGATATTATATACGTACTCTCACAAAATATTGCAGTTTACGTCAGGTTCCAAGAACAGACAATAAAGTTTAAGTCACTAATTTCCTAAAGTAAAGGGAAATAACAGAGTTTTCTAAAAGCTCATACAGAGTAGGCAGTGTGTTTTATAGCAGCTTCGGTGTTGGTGGAAGGGGGTGCTGATTTTTGCAGTTTTTTGTAGTTAGATGGTTGTTTTCCCTGTTTGAAAACTTCACGCCACCTAGAGTGAGAAGGCTGAAGATATTGTACAATTATGTGTTTTGTGTAATATGTGTAATGTACCGTGTGTAATTGATTGATTTCAGAGTATCTCTTCATGTGTCTTTGTGTGTTGCTCTTGTGTCCAGCTCCCCAGAGGAACTTTGAGATCGCTTTCAAGATGTTTGATCTGAATGGTGATGGAGAGGTGGACCTGGAGGAGTTTGAACAGGTTAGACTGACATCAGCAGGACTTCCTACATGCAGCAGATGCACATAAACCTGCGCAAAATCAACACATTAAAAGTGACAGAAGCTTGAAGGAGCTAGGCCACATATTTATATTGATATTTAATATCAAGAGTAGCTTCTGATTGTGTTACAGTGACACACACTGACTAGCAATAAAGGTAGGCTCCTGTACTGCTGTCCACCTGTGTGACCCTTTCTCAAAGGGGAACGATAGGTGCTGTGCTCAGCAGTCTGTGATAACATCCGTGTATGCAGCTCAGTTTATCTCATACAGTCATACTGTAGTATATATTGTAGTGAATATTTTGTAGTTAATAACAATCTCTAAAACTTAGTCTGCATGGACACCCTGGTTGACACGGGGCTCTCTGTATACGTAGGTCCAGAGCATCATTCGTTCCCAGACCAGCATGGGTATGCGACACCGTGATCGCTCTACCACAGGAAATACCCTGAAGACAGGCGGCTGCAGCTCTGCTCTCACCACATACTTCTTTGGAAGTGATCTGAAGGGCAAACTCACCATTGGCAGTTTCCTGGAGTTTCAAAGGAAACTGCAGCACGACGTGCTCAAACTAGAGGTAACAAAAATGGAAAAATTAATGAGGAGATGATTCAACTTCAATTTTCCATCTACTGGTTTACTGCAGTATGTGTACAGTTACAGTCCATTTGAATTCAAATGCATATTAAGTCTCTGTGCTCATTAGGAGCTGCAGAGGAAAATGAATTGCTTTTTCACAGAGAGAAAAACAATCTCACTGTCTGTAGTATATGTAGTACCAGAGTCCAATTAAATCAAAAAAATGTTTCTATCAGGGGAGAAGGAAGGAGCTAGTGACAGGTGGTTTTACACATAAAGTAAAAACAAAAACGATGAGGAAGTCAGTAGCAACAGCTGATCAGTGCTGCTGAGCATATGGTTGAGCTAGTTTTTACCATGCCTAGTGCCTAAATGATGCTCCAAACCGTAATGAGTGGCATTATCAGAGGCTCAGAGAACAGGACTCAGATCTGAGCTTCTGCAAGAAAAGGAAGCATTATGTGTCAGGTCTTAATCATACCTCAGTACTCATTTGGTGAAATCGTAACACAACAGCTAAGTTTGAATTCATTTTAACATTTAGCAACTTCGCGTGAAAGCAGATTAAATTACTGCTGTCAACATAAAATGAGTGGTTCCTGAGTTTTACCTCTTCTTGGCTTTAAGAAAAGCATTTGAAGCGGCTAGCATTTCATAGCATTTTCCACGGTGACCTTTTGATGTCGCCTATATGTTAAGTGTGAAGGTGCTCTCATCTGTGTAGAGAATGGCACACCAGTGGCAGACTGGCCCATTCTGGTGCTGCCAGGTAAACCCAGTCGAGCTGAACATCACTGCTCTGTGAACACAGTGACTGTTTGTATCTGAATAACCCGCTGCAGGCCACATTGTAGGTGTCTGGCAGTGTTCATGTTGGCCCTCCTTGCACAAAGAAGCAGATACTGGTGCCACTGCTGAGGTTGATCCCCTTCTACGGCCCTGCCCAGTACTTCTCATGTCACAGCCACATCTCCCGCTATCTCCTCCGCATAATTTAAATTGTGCTAGGAGACACACAAAACCTTCCAGACACCGATCGTATGGTTGTGCCATCCTGGAGGCGCTGGACTACATGTGCAAGCTGAAATGGCTGCAGGTACCATCTTTTGTTACAAGTAGTGACAAGGACGATAGCAAATGGCAAAACTAGAAAAAACAAATCAGTCAGGAAGGATTTTCACACTGGCTAAACCACTCTTACTATAATACGTAGTTGCAAAGTACACTAACAAGTAAATCAATAAATGTTTCTGTGAAGGGAGAAGGTTGTGACAGGTGTTTTTACACATAAAGTAAAAACAAAAGCTGATAAGGAGGATGCTTTCACAGGTGGTGCTGTTGCTTCTCCAACGCATCTTTTGTTACTTTCCTTTATATCAAAGCAGATGATTCACAATGGCTTATGCTTTCGAAATGGACAGATTGATATCCCCGAGGTTTAACTGACTTTATTGCCATACTGTAATCATCAGGTTACATTAAAGGGTTACCTAGGAAACTGGGATGTCTACTAGGGAGCAACCGTCAGCTTCAAAGTGATGCATGACAACTCTTTATAGTTGTAACTCTAATGTTAACGATCTTATGGGTCAAAGAATACGTGCCATTCTCATTACCATTTGCGGGGGCTTAGTCACATCCTGCCTGCCAGAAATGCAACATTTCTAGAGGTCAACAAGTTCAGAGAGAAATGTCAAACATCCTCAGTCATAAATCAAGTTTGTTGACCTGACACAGCAGAAGCATGCTGTTGTTGCAGTGAAACATTGCAAAAATGCACATGCACATTTAATGTCACCAACGCCAGCTCCAGACGTGACTCAGCTTGAAGCCTGACATCAGTATTTACTGTTTCCCATCTCCCTGTGCACTCCCTTACTATAAATGTCTTCCCTCCGCATAGGACTTGATTCGTTTTTCTCTCTTTTCTCTTCCCTAGTTTGAGAGGAACGATCCTGTGGATGGCAGAATCACTGAGAGGCAGTTTGGGGGCATGCTGCTGGCCTACAGCGGCGTCCAGTCTCGTAAACTCAAGCACATGCAGAAGGGGTTGAAGAAAATGTTTAAGGATGCACAGGTAGATAAATTTGTCCTTTTATCCATGCTTAATGTAGCTCTGAAAGTCTTAGCCACTCAGTGGTAAGATAGAGCACTGATGAGGTGTTGTGAGTGTTTTAATTAATTAGCCTAGATGGGAGGATGTATGACAGATGGTGCGCACGTAAGGGAAAAGGAGACTGTGCAGGGGCATTGAGAGTCTTTGTGAGAGACTGGATGAGAGGTAATACATCACTGTGAGTGGGCAGCACATACAGTGTCTGATGTTATCCACCTTACCCACACTCAGTCTCTCCAGCCACCTCTAGCTCTACTTTGGGAGTTAGCTTTCTTCATCCCTCTCTGGTCGTTTTTGTCAGTCTTCACAACCTTTCACTGTGTTTATATTAGACATTATCCTCCTCAATTAGTATTCTGTTAGTCTGCCTTCAACTTAGTATTCAAAAAAAGAAAAAAACCAAAAACAATACTATTGCTTTAAGCATTAAAATTCTCCACAGATCAAATCAGTGGAAATTATAAAAATCATAATTTCTAAATTCAGCACATGCTTATATTTCCTTCCTATTTCGAGTTCTTTGCATGAACTCTGGTTTTATGCTGGTTCGGTTTCACGGTAATGAGCCCCATCAGTCATCTGACTGAAGTTACACCCGAGCATATCATATTCCCAGAGGTGTTGCAGTAAAATATGTCTCGTTTCAATTTTTTTGAATGTAACGATTTGGACTGTCACAGAGCTGTTTGTTATACATTAAAGGCCCACAGATGTCAGACTGAGCTATGATAAGGCATGTCTGATGGTTAAATACAACGATTAGGAGAGAAAAGAAACAGAAAGCGGAGAAGTGACTGTTCCTCCAAGTCATGAGGGAAAAGATGAAGCTGGGTGCTGCCAGAGTTGTCTCCCTGAGGAATTAAACTGCAGCAAGCATCGCTCCCTGTCTGTCTTCCCTTCTTTTACTGTTTACCCTGTCTTCCTCAATCCTGCTGTCAGTCTGTCAGCATTGGCAGAAACTGTAATGTAAATGACTCAAGTATTATTTACAGCCCAAGACCAGCTGTTCACTTTTCTTTTCAAATGAGCTCATCAGCAGTGCAGCAGCTGTGTGACTGTGTGTCTGTTTATATGTGTATATGCGCATGTTTGCTTTAGGCTGTCTGTCCCCCCTGTTGGTCTGTGGCACAATGTTTAACCATGTGTGTCAAAAGCTTATGCAGACTTCCTCTTGTCATTTGTGTCACACTCCTAAGGTCCTCCAAATATGGTATTCTGCAGTCGCAGCTCTTGTCTTAACAATAGTGGGCTGTGTTTTCACATGATTGGAATGCTCTAATAGCCCAAATAAAAATGCAGGAAGGATTTGTGACTAATTTGTCAATTTTTCTTTGTCACGCAGGGCATCACATTTGAGGAGGTGGAGAACTTCTTTACTTTCTTGAAGAACGTAAATGACGTGGACACAGCTCTAAGTTTCTACCATATGGCTGGAGCCTCCATAGATAAAGGTACACCCACAGTCACCCTTTACTTTGACATTTTCTCCCATCCCTAATTATCCCCCTTTAGACTTAACTGTTCTTCGTTTCATCGTCTGCCTCTCATGGCTGTTAACGCTCTGACAGCCAGATCTGCTTCCCACATCTTTTTTTCCCTGGCTTTTCTCCCAAACCAGGCTCAGCTATTTGTCATCTTTTTGTCAGTCCATCCATTTATCCACCACTTCTTCCCCCGGGCCTGCAGAAGTGTGCAAATTTAAACATAAAAACTGCTTATGCACACACGACAGGTTGCTTTGTGCTCCTACTACAGGCTGCTGTGCTCTAAAACATGCCACCATTATCACTGGGCAAATGTTTATGGTTGATTTGACCCACCATTAAATGGTTGCTTTTTCAATAGGTCTGTTACTGCAGTGGGGTTTGCAACAACAGTTGAATACAAAAAACTGGACAATAACCTCTGGGTGAAATGGGCCTGGGGAGGCTCTGCAGCCATCACTGGCTTCAATGAGCAAAGAGAAAAGAGCTGACAGTAGAACAGTAAACGCTCAACCAGTTGGTGGAGCCAGTCACTAATAAAGAAACCTGCAGCTCCAAAGATACATGCACAAAGGTTCATAGAGAAAGAGGGAAGAGCATAAACCACATGAGATGTGATAGGAATAATGATGGGGCCCCAAATCACAGGGATATAGAGTGTGAAAGAGAAAAGATTAGATGAGCTCAGTGCGTCAGGGAGAACTCCGGTCCTGTGGCATCTCTGTGAACTTCTGGTTCTGGGGCACCCGACCTAGCCTGACTATAATCTATATGAAAAGTGAAAGTTTGGGTCGTTCTTAAAAGTAGAGAAGGTCTCTGCTTTCTGAACCCAAACTGGGAGCTGGTTCCACCGGGGACCCTAATAGCTGAAGGTTCTGGTATTCTCAAATTAGACTGCAGTTTAAAAGCCAAGTGTGGTTTTTAGATATTATTGTACTCTGAGGTGTTTGAGTTATAGTGGTGCTGATCATTCAGGATTGATCAGGGTTCTGTGTGTTAGTATTTTAAAATTAGCATGGGTGAAATATCATCTTTTTCTAGGTACTTGTTACAAGTACTAAAGTACTTTTTGAGGCCTTGTAGCCTCGGTCACTTAACCGGTAACAACAATTAAGTCTCTAAAGAGTTTAGGCATTAAGGTGGAGACTGGTGGGCTATTAGCATTGTAATCATAGTTCTGGCAGAAATGGAGGCACAAACAGACATAAAACTTTAGTAAACATTTTTGAAGATCGACTGGTGTAACTTTTTACAGTGGAGCCAAACTCCAGTTACCAAATGTCCTTTTTTTTTCATTATACCACGAACACCTGCAGTGTAATGCATGCTGCACACAGCACAGTAGTAGTTCTTCACACAACAGCAGGACACTTTGAAAAGTTGGTTAACTCACCCACATAAAAAGCATCACAAATGGGGTTTAGTTAGGAAAAAAACCCAAAAGACCTCACGTATTAAGACTTTAAAAACCACCCACAGAGCTCACTGCGGTTATGCTGTTCTCAGTGCTGAAGAATTTATTTTTTATGCTATTGGTAAAAGCTAATTACAAAGTTTAAAATTCAGTCATTAAATTACTCGTACTATCTTGTATGTGGCTCAGCTTTTTCATTACTACTGATTTCATTTGTCAGAAGCTGACAATGAAAATCTTTTTAATTTGAGAACTAGAGCTGGGCGATAGAACGATAACGATATGTATCGCAAAATAACTTTTTCTCGATAGAAAAGTGAAACTACTGCGATAGACCTCATCTCTCTCTTTTCCTCTCTTAAAAAAAACATAAGAACAGCCAATCCAAATTAAGTAGTGCGGAGCCGAACCAATCACAGCTGCAGCGTCACGTCACGTGACTTGTTACATACAGCACAAGTGCCAAGCGGCACGTGTATTTGTTTGGGAAGCAGCCAGCGGCCGTGCTGGCTGGGTAATGGAGGAAGTGAGTGTGCCGACCAGAGAAAAACCAGCCGAGAGCTTGGCTGACCAGGTTACCGAAGAGAACACAGATGACGGTTCCAGCATCGGAGACATTGTTGAAAGGAAGGGCCAGAGAAGTAGTGTGGACGTATTTCGGCTATTTGAAGTCTGACAAAAAACAGAGCAGCGTGCACTGTAAATTGTGCCGAAAGCATGTTCCCACAAAGTCTGGAAATACAACAAACCTTTTTGATCAGCTGAAGCAGTGCCACCCACTGGAGCACGCTCAATCTCTGACTGAAAGCGCTAATTCGTCATCGAAAACAACCCTGCGAAGTTTGGTCGGCTTTCTCCAGCGTCTTACCATATGACAAAAAAGCTAAGAGACATTGCGACATAACGAATGCCGTAGCCTACTGTCTTGTTAAACACATGCTACCAATAAACACGGTCGAAAATGAAGCATTGAGAAAATAAAGGCCGCTTTACAGCCTGA
>VUQR01018345.1:0-17909 GCA_015108515.1 Hemichromis elongatus | reverse complement strand
AACTTTCCTTTTTGCCAAATCATATAGTTAGGGCTGGGCCAGGTGACCCTGAATCCTCCCTTAGTTATGCTGCAATAGACTTAGGCTGCCGGGGGATTCCCATGATGCATTGAGTTTTTCCTTTCCAGTCACCTTTCTCACTCACTGTGTTAATAGACCTCTCTGCATTGAATTGTACCTGCTACTAATCTCTGTCTCTCTTCTACAGCATGTCTTTATCCTGTTCTTTTCTTCTCTCACCCCAACCGGTCACAGCAGATGGCCGCCCCTCCCTGAGCCTGGTTCTGCCGGAGGTTTCTTCCTGTTAAAAGGGAGTTTTTCCTTCCCATCGTCGCCAAAGTGCTTGCTCATAGGGGGTCATATGATTGTTGGGTTTTCTCTGTATGTACTGAGCGCCTTGAGGCGACTGTTGTTGTGATCTGGCGCTATATAAATAAAATTGAATCGAATTGAATTGAAATAAAAAACAACTAAACTCTGTGATTGCATTTACGTGTCATATTAAAATGTTATTTTTTTTAAAGAAAACATTTTCTTAAATACAAAAATATATGAAAAACATCAAGTCCAGTTAAAGTTCAGTCTCAAATAAAATAACATACATATCGAAACAACGGCATAAATAAAGCACCTTTACTCTGTCTTCTTGGAAAGTTTACTGACATTAATAGGACGCAAAAAAGAATTGTGACAGTGTTTTATCTCCTCGATGAGGTAGATCTGGTGTGTGTTCATGTTTTTGTGCATGTTTGTGTGTGTCTGCATGTGTAAGTGTGCACATGAATGAGTGAGGTTGTGTCTAAAAGCCTTTAAAGGAATATGTGGTGGCTGCAATGAAGAAAAGCGAGCAGATTTACTCTTTTTATTTGGTGAAAAAAGAGAATAAGTCAAGTAAAATGTCT
Organism: Hemichromis elongatus; assembly: GCA_015108515.1. Lineage (NCBI taxonomy): Eukaryota > Metazoa > Chordata > Actinopteri > Cichliformes > Cichlidae > Hemichromis > Hemichromis elongatus. The sequence continues at coordinate 17,007 of VUQR01018345.1, read as the reverse complement.
CTGACCACTGAGTGTTTTCATAGGGTAAAAGATACTTTAAAAAATTAAAACCTATACTGAAAGCGACATCCAATCCCTCTCTTGTTCCGTTCCTATACCACTTCCTTTTTCCACATGTGCTCTGCTGCTTTTTTACAATTACTCTTGTCACGAAACAGTTCCAACAGGCAGAGTTTTTCCTTTGAGGGCCAAATTAAATTAGCTGGAACAGTTTGAGGAAACAGAAATACTGGAATGTTATTCAGGTAAGTTGATGCTGTTGGCATACTTTACTTCTGTTTGATCAGATTAGCAACTCTATCGCCTCTGATTATGTGTCCCATGAAATATTTGTTAGAGTAGTTTTTATTGGGTTTCTGGGTTTTTTTGCTTTTTGTGGGTACGGTTATAATCAAGACTTGCATTCCTTTGTTTTGACCCAACAAACAGTGAATATATAAAGAACTCTCTAAAAAAAAACACACACACATCACATCTTTAACTCACAATGTATCATTCTTCTAATTCAGCACCTTGCTAAGACATTAACCACATAAAGAAAAGTGAAAATGCAGTGATTTCTTTCTCTCCACTGCGATAACCCTCGACTTTGGGAGGATGGGCTAGCCGTGAGGTTGTAAGACAAACAAAGCCTACCCTGACCTCTGTGACCCCACTGTGGGATGCAGCTCAGCACAGATGGTGCAACAAAGACCTTCATAAAAAGCCCTTCCGGGGTAATTTGTTGTTTCAACTTATTAAAATAATATTTTATTTTTCAAGAGAATTTTAATAGACTTTAGAGCCTGCCATGGCTCTAAAGTCTATTAAAATTCTCTTGAAAAATAACTTTTCAATTTAAATCTGTGGGAGAAAAATGTAACAGCAACGGTGGTACTGGGAGTATTTTAAGGTGGAAAAAAGTTCTATTTGGGAGAACTTTCCATGCTTTCTTTAAATTAAATTTGAGAAGTGATCCTACACATGGACATTTTATGTCCCTGTGACCAATGTTTATTACCTTCCGACAATGTGGCTCATAAGGCTATAACAAAGGGGCAAGACAAATTGTTTTTCGTGCATTTTATCAATAATCAGTTAATAACAAGCAAAAGCAACTTACAGTTATGTGAAAAAGAAAATATTTTTAAGGATTTTAGGTTTTTAAGATTTGTATTTATTAGGATAAAGTAAAAAAGAAATCTGCTGGTCCTTAGCAAGTTCTATAATGATTAGTCTCTCACATTGAAGAATTTTGGCAGCATTGCTTTGGTTTAATGAGGTTTGCTGACATTTATTTATGCACTGCTCTCTTGAGGTCACGCCATAGCATTTATGGACTTTGACTGGGGCATTGCAACACCTTGGTTCTTTTGTTCTTCAGCCTTTCTGTTGTAGATTTACTCATCTTCCTGGAATGACCTGAAAACTCAAAGCACTTTATACAACTTGCTTCATTCACCCATTCATACAAGCACTTTTTTCTATGCACACATGTAAGTGCCTTCTATCTAACATTCACACATGTTGCCATGTTCCCCTTTAAGGTGAGGTGGCCTTTTCCTGGCAACCCTTGCAAACAAAGCCACACTTGTTCTGAGTTTTTCTGATTTTACTGTCACAAATTTTAACAATTTACATGGTCCCCAAGGCCAGTAGACTTTTTTTGGTTTCTCTGAGCATTGCAGTCTAACATTGGGGTGACGTTGTTGGGTTATCCAAACCTGGGAAGACTGGAAACTGTAGACTTGCACCTGTATAGAAATTACCTTATAAACCCTCTCAGATTTATGAGCTGCAACATTTTCATCCTTGGCATGGTGTTAAGACGCACATGAATGCTCCAGACCAGCAAACTGACAAAACGTCTTCTTTCTGTTGATCAGTTTATCAAGTGCAACATTGCCTGGCCGGAATCTTACCCTCATTTGGAATAAGTAAGGGTGTACTTAGTTTTTCACACGCCTTTTGCACTTTGCCTCCATGTTTTTGTGAAATGTATTGTAAATACATGACCAAAAACAAAACAAAAAGAAAAACTAATGATGCAACATGAAGCAACATGAAGGACAGAGACACTGAAAGGTCATGTGAAACAGCAGCAAGAGAGGAAGTGAAGCCAACCGATTTCTCCAGTGGCACGGACCATATGAAGCACTTGCACTGGAGTAACTCTAAGATATTTCCTCTTAAGCATTGTTTTAAAATTGTTTGAAATCTATTAGAATCCAAAAGTAATATAGTTAAATAAAGATTATTTCCTCAGATTCACCATCTTTTTTTGTAAGTTGATTTAGATGTATTAATTTTGGTTGGACAGGTTTTTCATAAGAGGGATCTAAAATGCTTCAACCACACATCAGAGAGTGGGTTAATACACTGTGAATGTGTCTTTCTTTGCTATTTAATCACTTTTTATAAAAAAAGACAATATATTTGTTGACATTATATTTTGTGTACGAATTAAAGCGTGCAAATTTACCTGTCTGATATCACTTGAATGCACGATGGTGCTTTGGAAAGAAAAGCATCTGAAATTCTTTAAGTTTTTTGAAGATTATATAGATTATATTAGAAGCTTCTTCAGTTCTAAGAGCAATTGGTGATTCCCAGATTTTGAAACCCTATTGGGAGTGTCCCTAATGCAATGTCCACGCTAATACCTTTTCGTTTGAAAACGCATAGTTTTATCTCTGTTTTGGCCTCCTGACCACACTGAGACAGAGTTTCTGGTCAAGAAAAACGGAGCGTTTTAGATATGCTCTCAAAAACACATACATTTTAAAATGGAGCTTTCAGGCGCAGTATTAACAAGTCATATAATGCAGTCATGTGACCACTTCAACCAAGATGGTCAGACGGCATTGTCACTACCCGGAAACCCAATTGGTACCACGCATGCGCAAATCTTACGTCACTTCCTCTCTCTGTCAACATTGCGACATTCAATATATTTGAATGACACGGTTAGCACCCAGTTAGCTTCTAGCATTTCTCGACATCTCTGCCTCTTTTTCAACTGCCCGCGACATTTAAACAATGGATACCTCAGTATACAAACTTTTATCCTCAACGGAGAGCTTCCCCCGATTGAATAACAGCGCTGTAAAATAAGAAGAATGGCGCCTAATTACAGACTTAATAATAGGGCGTTAGTAATATGTCACGTGAAGATTCATCAGCCAGATTAAGTGTTTACTAACAATTAAAAGTGATAACAGACATCATCATCACTATTGCAGCGTTTCCAGATCTATCCAGGCTAGTGTGGACATGGCCTATAAGGGTTGTAGGCCCCCATATTATTCCTCTGCTTAACCACACAAGGTGTGAAAATGGGTGTGGGTCACAGTCCGCCAAGGCTGAACCCATTGTGAGACCTTGCATCATCATGCAACTTACTGAGAAAAAATGACCCAAGATGTGAGTGGGCGTTAAGGCATCTGGAAAGGGATCTAGAAGGTCCAGGACCCCTTTTTTTTTTAAGGCTACTCACTTCATGCTGTGCTTTAAGTGTCAATTACATTACATCTTAACATAGGCTGTAGAATAACACTATGTTGAAACTATATGTTTGTGCCCCAGTGAAATGATGCAGGGTGAGGATGATCCTGAGCAAAGGTCTACAGTATATTTCTTTGCTCTACTCTTAAGGGATACCATGGCCCTTCTGCTCACCTGCCTATAAATGCAACAAAACATATATTGTTAGCCTGGAGAGTCTGTTAGCTTTAGTCTTGCCGTGGCAGACTAAACTGTGGTATTACAAGTACAAGGACATTTTGACTGTAAGAAGTAATAAACTGGGTAATTTGATTTAAAAAATAAAAATAAAAGAGAGAGAGAAACTGATATTTAACAGAACAAAAGCCTAAATGTGAGCTTAATGCAGCAGAGGTCATTGTTTAATTTCATTATCTTAGTACAGTCACTAAGTTAAGAAATGAGAGAGACTATCATTTTAATTTTTTTGCTTGTTTATTATCTGGAAAGATTTTGTCCATAATATCTATGAATAATAATGACTAAAAGATATCAACATGTAGATCAAGCATTACTTGTGTTTTTGATTAATTTGTTTTTTGCATTTTAAACCTTTTGCCACTTTTGCCAGAAAGGACACAAGAGAGATTGTTGTAACCATCAACTGTTATGTTTGACTGAACAAAATATCACTAAATATCAATATTTACACTTTAATAAGAGCATATGTAGCTGTAGCCGGCTATATCTGAATTTATTTTACACTTGGCATGCTTAGCTTTAGCATTCGTAGCTATCATCGGAATAAACTAGGATTAACAATTATCCAAATCACTAACGTTAGCTTCTGACACAATTAATCCTCAAATAATACCAGTATTATTTTATTTGATGTTGGATAAAGTTACAGGCAGGCTTCAGGACCATCTTCAGTCAAAAAGGCTTTTTTTTGTTTTGTGAGTGAAATAATTTAGCCATATTATTTATTTTTTTACCAGGTAAATGAAATGAAATGATGCGCTCAATCTGAGTCCTGTGAAACAGCTGTTCGATTTGCATTTAATTTTTTAGAGGAATACACATAAACTGCTGGTCATGGTCATGTTACCAATGCATTAAAACTTCCACCAATGTCTTCAACGTCAACTGAATGATTAAGTTGACAAAAAGCCTTATTACTTAGCAACTTTGATTATTACAACTGTGGTGTTCATTGTCAATAAATAGTAAGTACCAAAAAAGTTTTAAATATAACTTCACACTTGACCTCTGACCTGTCCTTCAAGGTCAATAGACTGATCTGAAGGTTAGTGCCAATTATGTATAAAGGCCTATAAAAAAAAAACTCCATTTATTTATTTATTTTTAATTTAGGATCAACAACTTTCTCCTTTTAATATTTTGAGGTTGTGGTGGACCACTGGAGGGCTCCACTCACACCCAGTACACAGGAAGTGTTGTTGTTGTGTTTTGGAGGGAAATGTGTTCAGTGGGTGGTGATGAAGAATAAATGAGGAGTGTTAATCGAAAGCTCTCGTGTCGTCTGTGCTAAAATTATGTCAAATATAATAAAATGGGTTTCAAGGGAGCAAAGAACAAAAGCTTGTGCTTGCTTTTATTGCACTATAAACTTTTTATGTACATTTAAAAAGAAAACTTTAAAACACACTTCCATTAAAAGTGTCACGGCCTGGAGGATCAGCTGGCCACTGATCACCATCTCTACCTCTCTCCTTCTCGCTCGCTCTCTCTCTCTCTCTCTGTCGCCGGGGCGGAACTCATCGCGGGTTCCTGCCCTCGGCGACATTTAAGCTGAGCGAAGACGGCTTCTTTTCGCTGGATCGTTACCTACTCTCCGTTAGTATTGACAACTACAGCAACCTGTTCTTTATGTCTTGTGCTTTCTCTCCCTGACGTCGTGTGTTCTTACCGACAGCCCCTGGACCCTTCCCGTGAGCGTGGTGAAGCGAGTGGCGTGTGTGAGAGACGAGCAGATCCCCTTTTCCCTGGAAGCCCTGGACCCTTTGCCCTCACCTTTTGTATATATCACCCCCTGCACATTTCTCTATATACACCTGGTGTTGACTGTAAATAAACCTTGTGAAGTTTGGATTTGGAGTCCTGCGCTTGAGTCCTCCCTTCGGAACCGTAACAAAAAGTAGATCCAGATGTTCCAGGCAACTAATTTTTTAGTCGACAAAATGAGGAGAAAAAAAACTAAGAAAACACTCAGATGTCAAGTGTAATTTAAGAACCATTTGATGTCAAAAACTACGTAAATAAAGGCATTTGAAACCATTGATCACATTCATCATAACTCATGCTGCTTGATTGTCTAACACCTCGCAGCATGCATTATTAACATTACACGTTATAATACAAACAGACAATGAAGAAGAAAAACTTCAAATCAATGTTATATATGACATGAAAAAATGCTACCACAAAAGATGTTCATATAATATTAAATGTGACAAATTAGCATGTGAAAAACTAAACTAAAACTGCAACTGAAGAGTGGCCCATTGTGCCACGCATTATGAATGTTTGAACCACTTCAATAAAAGTTCAGATCTAAATTTTAAAAACTGATACATCATCCAGCTTTTTCTTACGCTTATCTGAAGTCGGGTCACGGGGGCAGCAGCCTAAGCAGGGAAGTCCCGACTTCACTCTCACCACATGATGCAGCGTATCCGTGGATACACCAAGGTGTTCCCAGGCCAGTCAAGAGATAGCATTTTTCCTTTTTGTCTTGGGTCCATCATGGGGCCTCCTCCTAGTAGAATAAATCCATCTGGAACATCATCCTCAGCCACTTCAGCCGGCTCCTTTCAATGTGGAAGAGCAGCGAAAGTTCATTTCCGCCACTTGTCCACATTTTGTGGTGATTCTCAACATGGATGCTCAATCTAGTGGCAGGTGGCTGCATAGGATTAAAGACACAAAAATTTACCGGCATTGGATATCAATTAAAATTTAAAACAATCAGATTAATCGACTAACACATCTAATACCGACTAGTGACAATAGCTAGGATTAGTTGTCTACTTGACTGGTCATGCACATCCAAGTAAATATTGCTTAGAGTGGGCTCCTTTGGCAGAAGACTGCCCTCTCTGAGTGCTTCATATTCTATTTCTTTTGTTTTAGTTGATTTTTATCTTCCTAATGTCCCCTTGTATTTTTTTTTTCATATTATCTAGTGTTGGTCTCTGTGTTAGGTATTTCTGGTGTCTAAGGAGCTTGTAAAGAAAAAGTCGTCTGGACTTCTTTTAGTTGCTTGAAGACGTTTCACCTCTCATCCAAGAAGCTTCTTTAGTTCTTCAGTATTTCTGGTGTGTTAATTTCTTGTTTTACTTTGATAGTCCTTTACCATCCCTGTCTTGAATGTTTCCCCATGTTTCTTGCTACACAGGTGTTTCCACGCCTCTCATTAGTCCCCAAGGTGTTTATAAGCAGTTTAACTTTCCCTTTCCCTGCAACAGTGGCTGTTGTACCCTGCTTGTTTATGGAATGGTTTAGTTAGTTGCCTTTTCATTTCTGGACGCTGTCATCAGCATAAATAAAGGTTTGTTAATTTTGTTGTCTTGCCCATGTCTGGATTTGGGTCCCCTTTGCCAGCAATTTCATGACATTTAATATTTATCGATGGTGATGCAAAACTTCTGCACAGTACTGTAGGTCCTGTCTGTCATGACTTCCAGCCTCACTGGTTAAGGCCAGAGTTTTCAAAGCCATGACTCAGAATAGGGACTATATTACTATTTCAGCTACAAGCATGTAGAAAATGGCCCATTTTCATCTATGGAAGCTCCAAGTGTGTGGATTTAAAGAGTTAAAAAAAAATGTGTCAACAACTGAGCCATTCCCTGATTTTTTTTAATTAATTTATTGTTTGCACACATTAAGGCTTTGGGACCCATTGATGTAGAATATGAGATCATGCAAAACAGTCATACTGTGTAAATAAGTATATTTATTTTTCATTGATGATGCCTTTTAGCTCTGCCTCATCACTGCATTTTGTTTTGGGCGCATATACCCTCAAATTGGTAATATGGACTAACAGGGAGGGTGTAATGGCTTCACATCTGCCACCGGGAAGAAACAAAATGGCCGCACATGTTGTTAGTGAAGGGCATTTTGATTCTGCTATATCTGGCAACAGATATCCCTGATGATGTTAGACTGATTTTTATAGTATATACTTCCAGAAATCATGTATAGCGTGTCTGATTGTCACATTCTCACTGTGGAGGTGAGCTGAGCTGAGCAGAGCCATATTTAATATTCCTTTTGTGAGTGCAGACATAAGGCGTGTGTGCCATTGTGGTTGGTTTATCGGTATGTCGGCGGTTTAAACGTCCGTCCGGATTTTTTTTTCCGGGTTCTTCAGGTTAGAAAATATTTTTTGTTTAAAATACTTGATTTATAAAAATGGTTAAACAGCATCTCGCAGCGCCTACGCTCTTCCACCTGCTAGGCCGCCATTCAAGACGATGAACAGAGATCCGATAAGCAAGCTGCGATTACACATCCGCCATTGATTAATGTTTAAGAGTCATATTAAATTCGAACCAACTCGCTGTCGAGCTAGCGTTCGACATGTGGAAGAAGTAAGCGCCTTCATGCAAAATTTAGCGTTATGTTTCAGATATTTTAAAACCTCCGTATACAGTTATTTACTTTAAAGGTAAAGCATTGTCAAATAGGCACCTGCGATAGTTCACGACATTTCCCGTCACTGCAGTTATAAATAAAATAATAAAAACTGAAAACGCTACGTCCAGATGAACAGAATCAACCTTTGGAGATAAAAACTTGATGTATGCTAGCATACACATTTGTCGGTCACCATCGACTTTTTCAGACAAACCGTTGTCTTTAGTCTGTCTAGATGCCTATCCCTAAATTGATCCAGAGTTTCATTAAATTTGTGTTACTTGTTGGCCTGAAAGCCGGTTACATGTTTGGTTACATTGGTCACTGGGTATAGCAGCGAGACTTAATTTGACGAAGCAGCTAAGGAGATCGAAGCAGCTATACGTAAACCGAGGCCAGCATCTCTGTTTTTTTTTTTTTATCTTACTTTATTTTCCTATGGATAAGGATAGCTCTAAGTTGTATTTTTCTTTTAAGCTTAACTTTAGGTGGGGATTAGTATTTTGGCGCACAGGGCGGAATTCGCTAGCTAGTGATATGGCGACCAATTTCGAACAATTGTAAACCTTTGCTTTGCGCTTTGCTCAGCCTAGTATTGACGTTAAAGTGGAAAACGTCCATCCAGACCCCGTTGATAGGGTCTAGCCGGGACTGCCTCCTCAGTGGCTAGCCAATGGACGACCAACAGGGCAGGTCTACAGATGGTAAATGTGCTGAAGGAAGCGCTGTGAGTCTGTGCTTACAGGGAACGGTGGAGGTAAGTTACCCTTAATTTGTTTTATTTATGTAAAAACATGCCGTTTCTGTTCTTTTCGGACCCTACCGAACAAAGGGGTTTAGGGCTCTGGGTGTTTTTATTGTCCCAGTTTTTTTGGAAATCCAGCCCTCTGGCTCCTCATAACACAAAGACCGGCTTGAACCATCCCAAGAAAAACACCAGCTTGAAGGTTTTTGACTTCCTATCAGGGCTCAAATGTCCTTCGATAAGATTTTCTTAATTGCGGTGAAAGCCTTACATGCAGTCACACTCGGTTGTAATTGAATTTTCCTTACACCCGTGTGTGATCGTAACTCATTTCATAACCAATTGCTACAATGTAACAAAACAATGAGCCAGGCTTTAGGTGCAGTACGATGAATGCTTAGCAAAATGTTAGAAAACAAATCCAGACTACTGAACCGAAAGCCGGTCAGCCTGTTAAGTCACTACACCACCATATTTACTTTCCGAGTGCATAAAGCGAAAGTAAGAGGATTGCATGTTAAAGCTCGAGTTTCCCAGTCTGTGAAAGTTTTCTGCACTGGGGCGTTCGCGGGAAAAATAAGTGGACAACAACGCGAGACTTCTATACATTGAAGGAAGGGGAGGAGAGCATCAGCAGCAACATGGCTATAATGTCCAGCAGCACTCAGCTTGTACACCGTAGTTTACCGTTTGAATGTACACACGACAAGATGAAAACTGTCAAATGTAAATGTCAGGAAAGCCTCAGCTTTTATCTTCCACAGACAGGCAGACAATACGAAGTTAGACAAAGATAATCAAGTAGCCTGGTCTCACTCACTGCCCCCTCCTTCCCTGCCATCAAAGATTAAACACCAGCTATGGCACTAACATGACATGATGAAAGTTGCCTTTTTTAAGAGGAGTGAACCTGAGATCATTGCACAGACCATATGTTCACAGTGTATGAATAATTTAGATGAAAAAGATGCATGGTGCACAAATACAAATAAAAACTGTGTTACAAATAAGATATTACAAAGTATTTACTACAAAGAATCAACAATAAAGAAAATAAGCTGTTGTTCTCTCTGTAGTGTTTTGTTGCATTTTTTATGAATGCATTAAAAAGCAGGGAAGTAAAACAACAAAGGTGTTACTAGGTTTTGCACTTTAGATAGTAAACAAGAAGTGCGTTTAACTTTCCAGGAATATTTATTATGGTATGATAGTTTCAGGTAAAACTAAGCTGCAGCTTGTGAGTTAACATCAGCTATAGATTTAAAGGGATAATATGTAATTTTTTAAGGGTATTAATTTGAAAAAGGGATTATGTACTTACAAATATACATATTGTGTAAATATACGTTAATTTGACTGCATGTTGGAAGATGTAATTAAGCTATTAAAAAGTTATAGGAGTGGCTTTGCAGTTTGAAGAAACTGTCATGTTTCCCTATCATATTTGAATACAGCGGCTGTGAAGTAGATTTCCCTTCCGACTAATGGTATTACATATGGTGATAGAGACCGGCTACATATGTAGTATATCAAAGGCAAAGAGAGGGATATTAAAATTTGTTGTTGCACCATAAGACTCAAGATAATGGAAGGATCATACCTATCACTGGTGAAAGGATCTCATACCCCAAAGAAGCTAAAATACGTAGGCAAAGCACAAAAACCTACAAAACCATGCTCATATATTACCAATATTGTTGCAGTTACTTTTTGTAAGGTGATTAGACATGTGTCCCTCCTTTGTTTGGACAGCTGGCAAATCATGCTAAACAACAGCCGGTTATAAGCCAACATTATAGTAGCTTGTGTTTTATTACATGCTCACATCGCATGAGAGTTTATTTTCTAAGTGTCAGTGTCCAGCAGTGTTGGGTCCACTTCAAAGACAGTTTAACTAAAGCTGACTAACAGCAGCTTAAAATGACCACAAAGCAGCACTTGCCATAATTTCAGCATATCCTCAACAACTCATCTCGTTAACATTGTCATCGGTCACGTGTTTCTGACTCACTGATTTGTGTCACACTCCTTTCACCAAGTTTTGTAACCTCCTACAGAGTAAATAAGGGTGGAGACTTTTCACCCGACATTAACAGATGAGGTAAACAGTGGACTGAGAGCTTTCCACAGATTGGGGAAAAACGTTGGGGCAGTTGTTGATCTGGTCTATACTATAGTAGAAATAAGACGACAGTCTGAAATTATTTTTTTAAATCTCTTGTCCTACAACAGCCACTGTAGCTAGATTTATGCACTTGAATTTGGAAGGGTAAGACAACAGAACTGTTGATTGCAATTTGTAATCTACTGACATCTAGCGGAGTGATGTCACTCCAGAGTGTTGACATCTCACTTCCGAGTTAACTAAAACCTAGCATGATCTTGGGCTCATGATGTCACTAATGCAGTCCATCATGCAACAAAGAAACTACTTATGCACCAGAGGATGAAGTGTCATAGTAAAACAATATGCCATTAAAATAAAACAAAGTAATAAAACAAGTATATTAATTAAATATTAAGCACTAAGTATAACTTTATGCTTCATAAAAGTTTATGCAATGGTATTTTATGAAATAAAAATATAAACTGATATACATATCCTAAGGACCAAAATCTAATCTGTTAGCATCTACGTTTGTTTTGGTTTTGCGTGAACAACATCATGGCGGTGACCTCCCAGAATGCATTGCGATTTCCGAACTAGCGATTGAAGGATAATCAAAGTTCCGTGTGCTTGTTTTAGTTAAGGGTAGGTTTCGTTTATAACACGTTTGTTCTCACGATGCATGAAGTGGCCCTTGTAACGCATAACAGTTTTTTGTTTTTCCTAAAACGCTAAGTTCATTAGCATCAGCAGTCCGTCAAATTGGGAGCAGGTTATCACTTTAGCAATGATTGAAAGCCACGGTGGCACGTGACTGCGCGTGTGGCTCCGTCACCCTCTCACCCTTGTGTGTAGATGACGTCGTTGCACGCTGGCCCCGTGTTGTATGTTGATTGTATTGTAGGTAAGAAAACGAGTCGGTTTTATGAGATGTTATTGTTCATACATGCTATTGTCAAATTACGCGCAGTCTTTTTACGTGAATATTAAATATTGTGCGCCGTGTCTCTTGTTATGACTGGGTCATTCAGACTTTCGCCTTGTTGAAAAGTGGAAGGTTGGACTTCGAGGGGAAAGTGAGTTTATTCAAACACGGAGCCGACATGTTCAGCTGCAGTTAGATTAAATGAAGTGACTGCATCTTCGGAGAGGCTTAAGACGGACTTTAACAGTCTGCTCCAACAGACACGTCTCTACAACCGAGACGTCCTACAGACAAAAACACGGCAAGAGGCAAAGCACTCACGAAACGTGTGCGCCTTCTGTCGCGCTAAGGGCTAACCTGCTAATTTAGCTAGCGGGTTAAGTTATCCGGCAGCCCCAAAGAGGTGTAGTAAAAAGTAACTACTACTTTTTAACGACTGGTCTTTAGAGGTAATAAAACTGCTTTAAACAAACAAAAATGGCAACAAGTATCTGAGCAGGGAGAAGAGACAACTGTAGAAAGTTATGCACAGTCACGTGATGAAAATGTATTGTAATCCAAAAAATCCTGTTACAGCTCTCCAGAATTAAGGCAAACAGCCTCCAACAAAATAGCTTACGTAGGATAAAGTGCAATACATTAAAGTGTAGTATGAGAACAGATATATTTTAAAAATTGAAGGCAAAAGAAAACACTAAATGAAAGAATATGTTTAAATAATATAATTATAATATAATAAAGCAAAATTTCTCATAAAGCAATGGAAATTTAAAATTAATAAATATTGTACTTTTAGAATCGACGTTAAAGTCAGAAGATTAAAACAAACACATCTGTATCACTTTGTCCCTAACATGCTGTTGTTCTTTGTTTTTAAGAATGCTTGTTCAATGAAAGGAATACTTCTGCTAAACTCTCCGTTAGCTTTAAGGTTGAAATTTGAGTTCTATGTCTCTGTCTTATTATGTCTCTGGTTTTACTTATGGTACATGTTAAATGTGGACATAGAAAGAATATAAGAATTATAGCTATTAAATACTACAACAGTTTTTGTTTAGGCTGCCTAATCTTTGTGTGTTAATATTCTATCCGGCTTTATCAAAATGTGTTTTTGTTTTTGTCTTTCTATAGAGCTGCAAGATGGCAAGCACAGTGGGCAGGACCTCAGACTCCTTCACTGATAAATATTTTTATTTGAAATGGATCAACGGTCTCCTGAAGACAAACTTCAAAAATGTGCAGGAGATGGGTTCAGGTGATTCATCAGTATGAATAGTCCCATGCATTTCTATGCATTTGTCTTAGCCCACTTTAATAGCATTCAACCTGGTATCACAGCAAAACGTAATAGACATGCCGGGCCACTGTGTCCATTCCACGATTTGCCTTTCCAAATAACATGAAATAGACACACATGCCAAAGTTAACATAACATAACATAACTCAGTTAACACAACCTTGTCTATGTGTGTGGTCTTATAGGTGCGTGCCACTGTCAGGTGATGGACTGTGTTTTTCCTGGATCTATTGACATGACCAAGGTGAAGTTTGATGCACAAAGTGAGGACGACTGTAAGCACAATTTCAGACTACTCCATGAGGCCTTCAGCACAAATGGTATCACAAAGGTAGGTATGCATTAGTTTTTTACTAGAATAGCATTAAAGTTTCTTATATCATGCATTTGTTTCATACATTTTGTTATTACTTTCTCATTGTCACTACCTATTAATCTCTTTACACTGTCTACAAATCAGTGAGTCATCAATACTTTCTTAACTAAATTTGTTTGCACAAAAATGTAAAATTTATATATGCAGAAATAATGAAGGTCTAACTTTCCAAAAATGTAAACACACGTTTACTAAATGCTTAACATGTAAGATGCACTAATTTTTAAAACTGTTAATTTACTCATGCTTATGCCACAAACATCAATATTTTGAATAATAATTACTTGCTATGAAAGAAAATGTGAAATTCCTTGTATAACATCAGTATAACATGGATATTCATCTTTTGAAGAAAACTTTATTCAATAATGAGCAACAATATAGTCTATATAAATGTTATTTTGTCTTCTTTGTCCTGATACAGACTATTCCGGTTGAGAAGCTCATTAAAGGGGATTTTAACAGCAACTTTAAGTTCCTCAAGTGGTTCAAGAGTTTCTACACAGAAAATGTGAAAAGTAATGATTACGACCCTGTCAAAGCACGTGACAGCTGTGATATCAGCCCTATTTTGGTGTCTTCTAAGTCAGGTAAGTGTCATCTAAGATTTTCTTTCACTTTTACTGTCTCTGTGTTTTGAGGACCACAGTTATAGTACATCTGCTGTGAGGTTTTTGTTTTCTCTTATTTTACCAGAGAAATCTAAATTGGAGTCCGACACAGAAGAAAACAGCAACAAGGCTAAAAGGTTTACTTACAGTGAGAAGTGGAAAGATGTTTTTGCTTGGGCTGACCGCAGTTCTCGCGGAGACAACTATACCTACTGTTCCTCTTGTGAAACTGACCTTAGCACTATTAACAAAGGCTTTATTGAACTTAAGCGCCACGTGGAAACAACCAAACATAGGAAAAGGGCTGCGAAGAAAAAATTTGGTCTAAGAACACAGGTCACTGAGTCACTTCCTTGCAGTGATGAAGCTGTCCAGTTTATTTACAATCACTGTTACACTGGATCTGCTAAAGGTCAGCAGGGATCTAGATATTTTGCACGATGTAAACTGGGATCACAGTACCCCAAAGATATCATATCTGCCTGCGAAAACACTCCTTACTGTTTATACATATATGGAGGGGTACCTGTAGGAAAAGATGAAGCAGTCTCTGTGTTGCTTGTTGGGTTTTTTGATGTTGAAGCCTCTAGTCGCTGCATCAGATTTTTGGATGCTCTTCAGGCAGGGGGTGGCGCAGGAGATCAGTTTGCAGCAGCAGTGGTGGATAGCTTGAAGAGATTTGGGTTATCCCCAAAAAATCTCGCTGCCGTTTATTTAACTGGTAATGGTTCAGCCACAGAGCAGATCTGTTCTAAACTCAGGGAGCTCAACACGAACATCGTAGCCTTAGGAGGACTCTACACCATCGCCGATGCTGCTTGTCGCGCTGCCATCAAGGAGCTCTCCAATCAGGCTCAAGAACTGATGGTAGACCTCCATGAACACTATTCCACCTGCTCTACCAAGCATGACAGCCTCAAAGTCCTTTTTGATTCAGATGTCAGCAATGACAGCACATCACTTCACGCCAACACCAGCTCCTTTAGAGTTTGTCTGTTGGTCACAAAAATGTTGGAAATATGGACCGATCTCACACTGTACTTTAGTTCTTGCAATGAAGACAACAAGACCAAGTCCATCTGTTCTCAGTTTAAGGATCCCAAAGTTAAGGCAACATTTATGTTCCTGCAGCAGGCCTTAGAACCTCTTCACAATTTTCAAAGTAAAACACAGGGAGCTTCTGGTACTGATATTGAGCTTATTCTAGAAGAAGCCAATAGTCTGATTTCCATTTACACCTCCTACTTCCTCAGTCCACAGGCTGCTGAACGTTACCTCATTGAACGTGATGTCCAAATTCTTAAGAACAAGAACTTCCACCTGCCAAGCTCTGAACTCTGTCTGGTTAAAGAAACTGTGGAAGACTTTCTGAAAACTTCTGAAGCTGCTGAGGCATTGCCACTGTTACAGGAGGAAGTGTTATCATTTTATATTGCACTCACTGGTTGTATTGCAGAGGAGCTGCCGTTAAATGACTCAGTGCTGAAGAGCATCGCTCAACTGCTGAACCCACAGAGCTGGCTGAAAGTGACAGGGGAGATGGTTGGGGAGCTGGGAACCAAACTGCGAATTTGCAACTCCCCTGAGGAAGTCGAACAGCTCACGAATGAATTCCTTCAGTATCAGAAGGCTCAGGAGGGAGAGGGTGAGGATGGAGGGAAGGACAGCGAAGCTGTGGTTTCACTGGAAAACGTACTGAATGACACCAAGCCAGCCTCGATCTTCAGGAAGCTTCTTTTGATCCTTTTGTCTTTCCCATGTCCTCCGCTGGGTGCTCAGCAGGTTTTTACTCAGGTATGTGAAGGTTTAGTTAGTTAAGTTTGTTCATATAGACATTTAAACACAGCAGGTGTTAACTGAAGTTCTGCACAACAAGTAAATATTTGAAACAGTATATGCAATTAAGACAAAATTGCAGATTGCTTCCTCTGGGTTCAGGGTAAAGGTTGGTGTCTCAATATCTCCAAGTCTTGTTTACAGTGATGAGAAAGCGACAGAATATTTACTTAAGTAGAGTTGAAAAGTAAACAGACAAGCAAAAGGCAACTAAGGGAGATACCTGTCCAAAGACGGGGAAAAATGATTGTCCTGATAAGCAATAAAAATGTCCAGCAGTAGCAGAAATAATCATGCAGGAACTGCCTGCAGGTAGAGCGGTTTAACTGGTTCTCTTGGTGGAGAAATAATAATATAGGTGCAAAAAGTACTCATGTTTCTTTTTCCTTTTTTTCACTTGATGCCATCTTTATGTTGTTTTTAAGGCCTTGGAGAATGATCATGTTCGTGGAGTCTCTGACAGTGAAGCCTTAACAGAAAGTGACTTGGATGTTACGTCTGACACTTTGTCTGACAGCAGCAGGACCTACCAAGTTCGCACACGAGGTAAAAAAGGGGGTTAAATTTCCAGCTAATTTGATGATTGATTTATGCTTAATTTGTGGAGTTTAGCAGTAATGGAAGAGGTCTGAAAATACATCAAAACATACACTGTGAAAAGTATGGAGAGTGGCTGCAGTTGATATTTTTTCCCAACACTTGGTTTTACTTCAGCTCATCGTATGTTAAACTTCCCTATTGTCTGTGGTTGTATGGTGAACATACAAGGAACAAACAAAAGTAACCCAAAAACCAGTTTTACAACATATTTTAGATGCGGTCTCCAGGGAGATGGGCGGGGGTGTATTGTTTGGAAAAAACAGAGGTGTGGACTCGAGTCACATGACTTGGACTCGAGTCAGACTCGAGTCATTAATTTTATGACTTCAGACTTGACTTAAAAAAATGTTCTAAGACTTGGACTTGACTTGGAGTTTTACACC